>CP045893.1:2382260-2419473 GCA_013387185.1 Caligus rogercresseyi
TTTTTTTTTTTCTCTGCAGCAAGGCCTTTATTAGTCACATAAAAAACATATTAAAGCAACTAAAAGAGTGATAGAAAATTTTAAGTTTTACAACAACAATAAACATTATAGTTTATAATAAATTTTCTACTAAAAGGCCAAAATATCTTTACAAATACATACAAATCTAAATAACTAAATAAATATCTAAAAAACAAAGAATAAAATTACGCGAAAAAAAATATTAAAGGTCAATTTAAAAAAAATTTTTCCTTGCGGTTTTCATTGTCCTTGGAGTAGATTTTTTTTGTAAAATCGTAGCACCTTTTTCAAAGTATGGAGATGTCGTGCAGATTGAGAAGGGTAGAACTTAGTAACTTCAAAAGCATAATTCCATGAACTGTCCTGGGTTTTGGGGATTCGTAAGCGAAGAGCACAATACCTCGCAGCAGCGAAAATAAAAATTGCCCTCAGATGGTCAACATTTACTGGCGTGTAGCTTGTCAAATTTTTGGCAATATAGGCCTTACAGTTAGAAATTGAAGCATTTATAGCTTTGCCTTCGACTGAGATGGGCCTAGTGTATGGTTGCAAACCAAAAAGTAAAAATCCATTAAGGAAGCTGGGCCTAAAATTTTTGATAAAATCCTGATTCAATATAATAAAAGATTTTAATAAAGCTAAAACTGGACAGTCACTAAAAGCGTGAACACTGTCATTATAAGTTTTCCCGCAGTCCTTGCAGGGGCGAAAAAATCGAAGCAGCCCAGCAGAGATCTGGAACTGAGAAGTGAATGTTCTACTGTCAATAAACCCACCAGAGATCGCATAATCACCTTATCCCATGAGGAAGGAAGAAGAAGGACTTTTTTAAAGTTATTTAGGATCGCCCGAGCATCAAGACATTCATCTGTTTTGGTTACTAATTTGAAACACCAAGGAGTTAAAGGAAGATGATGGGCAGCAGATCTATTCAAAGGAAAAACAAACTTTCCAGTATGGAAGATGGAGTCTCTCTTCAGGTCATGCAGTGTAAACACACTTTCACTAATGGCAGTCTTTTCAAGTCTATCCGGACATGGTAGGTTTGTAAAAAAGGGCGCCTTTTGGAAGTTTTGACGAATAATGTCGATGATCCCGCTCGAATCAAAACAAGGTGTTAACGACCAGACAATTCTCTGAGCTGCCCCCCATTCCTTTGATACTCGGTCTACTGAGTCATTTGATAGAGTAGTGCCGAACATTAGGTGTTTAAAAATACTGGACTGACATATAAAATTTCTCCACTCTACATTGGGTTTGTACAAAATGTCCTTAAAAACTTTTATATATATTTTCGGTAAAATAACTTCTAGCAAGGATAACCCTCCGCCCAACTGAGCGCGAGGCCGCTTCAGCGCCGGAAGATAGCTCTGACTGAATAATAGCCTTAGCCAATTTTGTTCCTCTTTAATCGCTTTTTCAGCTACTGAAGGTATTGCAGTTGCCACGTATAAAATTTGAGGGATTAGCTGGGTGTTGTATAGGAGTATCCTTTTTTGTAAATTGAGATTTCTCCAGGATTTGCACCATTTTCTAACTTTCGAGAACCGCTGCTCATAATTAGAGACAGATGGTCCATCCCTCTGCCAATCAATGCCCAATATATTGACTTTGTCAACCACACAACACCCACAGATTTGAGTACATTTCATTGGGGACCAAAGACCTATTGGCAGAATTGAAGTCTTCTCTTCATTGATTTCTAATCCAGATGCTTTAGAGAATTTTCCAAAATAAGAGAGCAATATCTCAATCCTTTTATGTAGTTGGGCGTTTGAATTGCCTTCCACCATGAGAGTCACATCATCTGCATAAAAATCCACCAAATGTTTCTTCCCTCCAAAACTAATGCCAAAGCCCCCATACTTCCGAATGAGGGATCTGCAAAACTGTTCCATGGCTGCAGCGAAAAGAAGGGGAGAAGCCGGACACCCTTGTCTACAACTTCTACCCAAAACAATAGCACCACTATGAACTCCATCGATGCAAAGAGTTGAAGAACCATTGAACAACAGAGCTCTCACAGGATTAAAAAACCGTCTGGGAAGATACTTTCTAACAGCTCGTAAAATGAAATTGTGATAAATAGAATCGAAAGCCTTTGTAAAATCTACTGCAATAATTGCTCCATAAGTTTTCCTATCCCTAGTCAAATCTATGGCAGCTTGGATATTTCTTGAAATATCTGAAATATGTCTATTTCGTAAAAAACCCTTCTGTTCATTTTTTAGCTTTCTGTTTAAAATTGGCTCAATGTGCTTAGCCAGGACTCCTGCTAATATACGATAAGTCTCGTTTAAAATTGTCAAAGGTCTCCAATGATTTGTTCGAGAACCATCACCCTTTTTTGGAATTAAGACGATCCTACCACGAGTAACCGCAGAAGGAAGTCTACCCTTAGTCTCCATTTCTTCTCCAAGTTTGCTAAGATAAGGGACAATGTCTTCTGAACATAAGGTAAAAATCTTCCCCTTTATATTGTCTGGACCAAAAGCTTTATTGTCCTTAAATTCTTTTTTTATATAATCTAAAATGGTATCATGACTAAACAAAGAACTAGAAATGATCTTCTTATGCTTAGGGAAACAGCTCCTCGAATATTCAAAAACTTTACGAAATTTTTCACAGAACACTCCAAGAATTGAATGAGAATCTGTCAGTATTTTATCATTGACAACTAATTTGTTGATCCTCTTAGCTGAGTCCTCTTTTTTAAGCCATAAAAACTGTCTACGTGAATGTGAATTTTGTTCAGCTTCTACTTTTAACCTCATTTCCTCTTCTGCAACTTCAGCAATTGCCAAATTGTTAGAGACGTCCGTTACTAAATGACGAGAAAATAACGTTCCTTTTTTTATCACAGACTCAATGTCATCCTGAATTTGCCTCATAATCTTTTTTTTGCTCTTCATGAAGCTTATAGTGGTATCTCGGACGATTCTACAAAAAATCATAAAGCCGACTACAGGAAAGAGAATAATCAAAATACATTTGCAGTCTTGCTTTCAGTTTTATTTTATATTCGTCTAACTCAATAACCCAGGATGGAATTCTAAAACTTTTCTTTGCAGTAGCAGTAAAAAATTCTAGATTGAGCATCCTATGATCAGAAAAAGGTACAAACGAATAAGTGGCTCTTTTTGTGCAAGAAGACAACTGAGGAGTCATCAGAGCATGATCGATTCTTGACTGTTTATCTCTCATCCTCCAAGAGTATTCCTGATCAGACCCTAGCTTTTTAACGACATCTACCAATCCTAGTTGGCGTATTAGTTTCGTAAGACTGAAATAATTCGGGTAGGATTCTTTTTTAGCATTCAGACTAACATTTAGATCCCCTAATAACAAAACTGGTCTTGGATCTAATTTTATGTTGTTAATTATGGATTGGTAGAATGTTGAGGACTTAACATTCGGTCCATATGCGTTTATCAAATTAACTTCTGTTTGCCTTGTAGTGACTCTAATCAAATGCCATTCACTTTTAGAAGATATTCTTTGATGCATTCTGATGCTCCATAGGACTTTAATATGAATGTGAGTATACCCCGACGATTACCAAATCCATAAAATAAAAGGAATACCGGGAGGGACACAATAACTACAAGACCGAATGCAGGATGACGAGATTAAAGATCGTACATCTTGTAAGCAGATGATATCAGGATTAAACTTTAAGACTTTTTCATCATGGCATGCCTAGATTTACGCTCTCTTCCACCTCTTGAGTTGAGAGAACTACCCTTTTCATACCATATTTCTCTTCATATCCTCCGACACCCCTTCCTCAACACAGAGGTCAGTAGACGTCAAAGAGATCATATTATCACCTCTAATCATTGGAAAGAAGAAGAAGAAACAAAAACGAAAACACACGAACTATCATCATTTCTGTAGACTTTTGAGGAGTCCTTTTATCGGGCGATAGTTCCAAATCTACGGCTGTTCTCTTCGGGATTGACCCAGATCTAGTCCGATGAGGTAGAACGACATCCTCCAATGTATGAGTCTTAGCTAATCTTTAAGTTTTTGTTATTTTCAGCAGTAACCTCTTTCACACCCGGCAATGTGTTTTTGTGAGCATTTTTTGAATTTCAATAATGGTTGGATCTGAAATATTCGTTTGATCCTGAAGGTTGCCAATTTCTGATTCTCCAACTGTCGTCATTGGAATAGTTACATGTTCCGTAGCTAGAACTTCAATTTCATCTTGAGGAGAACCTAGGTGTGGCTCATGACATGCCGTATTTGGATGCTTTTACCTACATCAGGACCAACATTACTTCCTGAGCTAGGAGAGGGCGAATCACAATTTTCTAGCACAACTAGATCAGGTATAGAATTAACATTTTCTGTTGAAGGCGAATGGGGTTCATTACTTTTTATAGTGTCCAGATATTCCCGCCACTTCATGGACTTATTCGAACATTCCTTAGCAAAATGTCCAAAGTGAAAACATCGCGCACAGAACTTGTTTTGTCCCATGTAGGAGACCCTCGTTCTTAGACCCTTAATAGGAATGAAACCAGGTATCTCACACTTGGGAGTAACATTAACTGTGTAGTTCCGTTCATTAAACCTTTAAGCCTGCCTTCTTTGAAGGTACATTCTTTAACAGGACCAGTCACTTCTCCATATTCCTTCAGAGCTCTATTGATATCGTCATCTGTGATGTCCTCGTGTGGAGAATGCACAGTAATTTTTTTCTCAAAAATAATAGGATTACCATCCTTATCTTTTCTTTGGGCCTTGAGTCCCCTGACTGAACCCATAATTCCCTTCATATTCCCATTGGAACTCCTAATAACAAAATCATCTTGAACATGTGCAAAGGTAACCCCAATGTCAACTTCTTTCTTCAATTCTATAAGGATCATGTTTTTATATCCGGGACAAATGCGGATTCTCTGAATATCTCCCTGTTCAATCTTAAGTATCCTAAAAATAGTGTCCTCTACCTCTATAATAGAGGGTTTATTGGGATATTGATTACCCTCTGGTGAGTTTAAATCTATTTTTATACATTGTTTCACTGCTCTTGTTTCCAAATTTTTCTTCAATGCTTTTAAATAATTACAAGAAAAAATAACCCACACCCTCAGAGTTATTCATATTGTCATCATCGAACGTTTTTCTTTTTTTGTGCTCTTCTCCTCTTACACTTCTCCCCTCACCTTTTTTTCCTGAAGTCAAGCTTCCCTCCTCGTTAGCTTTGCCACCGGCCGGCCGGCTACTCACTCCATCAAGTTCTTGACCCTGTTGATCAGGAGGTCTGTCATGCGGTGGATCAAGACTAAGCATTTTCTTTCAATAAAGAAAGAAGAAGAAGTCAGGGAAAACACCAAACAGAGATTATTTTTGTTTGTTTGTATTTGTTAATTCATCACGAACAAATATTATTTTAATAATTTTCTTTTAAATTTAACCCATTAGAACCTGAGCGTCGATTTTTCGACGGTTTAAAAGTTAAGAAAAAAGTCGTAATATATGCAAAAATGAAACTGTATGAATATAATATCGTTTTAAGAGTATTTTACTGGGTAAATATCCATTGTTTATGTTTGTGGCATTTTTTTGTCAGTCTAGAGAAATAATTTTACTGCGACTGACGTACCTCAAAAATTCTCCACTCCACGTACTTTGATATTTTCTTTGTTGTCAAGTACTTTCAATAAGTAATATAGGTGATACATTATTTATTAAACATTATTCTTTAAAGCTTGCTTACAAATTATATCGAATTTGTCATCCTAGTTACTAGAAAAAACTGTTTTATTTTCTAACGTCGAAAAATCGACGCTCAGGCTCAACAGACATATTTTTCAAAGGGAAATACAAAACAGTCTCTATATGTAGTACTTCTTTTTTAGAAGTAAATTGTTTGATTGTAACAAATTATTAGTAGGTTTATTATTATTTTGTAAATTACTATTTTTAGATAGACTACTGAGGAGATATTAGTCTTCTGGAAGACATGGATGGTGGTTTTTAAGCCTTCCAGAAACCACGGAACTCTCTGACGGTGATAGTGATAGGTCATATGACGAGACTGAAGGGATTTTAGAATGAATAAGTCAACTTTTATTGGAAGCCCCTGCTCTTTTAATCTTTTGAAAATTAGAAAGTGCATCCTGTAAAGCAGCAAGAGTGTAAATAATCCATTATTTGGAGAAAAAATCTGAAAAATGTTCAAACATAACAATCTTTTTCCAAAAAATCTCCATTAGAAAAGGATATGACAGCAAAGAATTCACAAGACTTTCTCGAGCTTTTTTCATTTCCAAAACTATATTTCTACAAATGACCGTGCATCAAAAAATTAGACCAGAAGTTTGTTTCAGCATGGAAGTTTAAAAAACATCTATCTGTAGACGAAAGTCTACGATCTTGTACATTGGGAAGCATTACACAAAACACATTCGGTTTGGATTCAAAATGTAGGAATCATGCTCCAAATGTGGATAACGGCATACTTTCGATCCTTCTTGTGGCAAAAAATTACCTCCAGAAAGGTTATGTTCCATAAATAACCCTTGGAGGGAACAGAGCGATATATTTGATCAAAACAGCAAATATTCCGCTACAAGATGGATTCAAGATATATTTCGACAATTTCTTCACCAGTGGTTTCCTTCATGAAGGACAAAAAAAGTGGTGGGGCCAATAGTTTTTTATATAATTAGTGTCACAGTCAAAATATATGCTAATTGCTGAAAAAAACAAGGAAAAAATATGGTTTCACATAATTTCATTAATAATATTCAAAATATTAATAAGATTATCTATAGGAATGAATTGTTAATATTTTCAATAATTATTAAGATCCTTTCAATAGAGACACTGTCCCACTTTTGTCTTTATATTTTTTAACTCTAAGGGTATATTTCACCAAACCACGAAAGCATAGCATATAGTCTGCAAAGAAGAAATCGGCCGTGACTTTTTAAAGCACATTACAGCTTTGTTTTTCAAAAAAAAATTAAAAAATAAAAAGGACCAGCAAAAAAATGGTATTGACTAACAACTATTTATTCGAAATAGCCGACATCTGGTACAACAACCAACTCTAGGTGGCTTCTAAACATGGCACAGGCTTTCTGGATTAGATCCCAAGGCATGGCGCTGAATTTCTTCTTGATGGTATTCACCAGAGAGACCATGTACATTAGGGGGTATAATAGAAATCTAACATTAAGATATCAAAATTTATCCCCCGCGAAAGTTGTATCATAAAAAACTGAATGATCGTAGAAAAATGGATTTTGGTTTGACCCCCCCTTACCCCCCCCCCCCAAATTGCGTTCAAAGGTTTCGTTATTAAGCAAAACATTTTTGTTATTAGTTATTTGAAGAAATTTAGCTTAACTAAATTTAGCTATGATCAATATATGACTTTCTTATTTTTGCAAATTTTCGTCAAATAATATTTGGTGCCAATAAATGAACATAAGTGCTGACGCACCAACCATTTTATAAATATCAGCTCCTACTAGGGATCTTTTATAGTTTCAAGAAGGAAAAATAAAAAGAGGGTATGTTTTAAGTTATTTTTTAAATACGTTTGCTTTTCACATCTTAATTTTCATAGAGTAACTCCCTCACATGGTTGAGAATATAAATCTATGACGTTTTTTATGATGCAACTTTCGCGGGGGATAAATTTTGATATCTTAATGTTAGGTTTCTATAATACCCCTAATGTACATAGTTGTGGGAGGTCCTGTTGGTTAAGTTTTCGTTGTAAGTCCACACAAAATAGTCCATTGGGTTACAATCAGGGTTGCTTTGAGGCCAATGTGTGAAGGGAATAAAGCCTTCAATCAGGTTTCCTTGGACATGTGGGCCGACGCTGAGACCTGTTAAAACACCCACGGCCTGTTTACAGCTATCGGCATACACCAGGATACAAACTACCTTTCAATACTATTTAGATTTAGATACCCTCAGACCCTTCTCAACGATGTGAGGGGGCATGACATCCCCCTCGACACCAAGGATCATGAGAGTTGATGGAAACTTGGTTTTCATGACCCTCTGGACCTCGTTGGCGTTGGTATCTATCCAGCTATATTCTGAATATTCAATAGTCCTGGCAAAAAAATCATCTAAAAAAACCATAACATCCCAGGTTCTTTGGGATGTTTCAGTTGGTTCAGCAGTTTAACAGACTCGACCAGGCGCCTCTCCTTAATCCTTTTAGACAGGAACTGCCTGGCTGCCTCCTGTGGGACCTGTAGTCTAAGTCCTCACGAATGCAGACCTTCACAGTTGTGTGACTGCAGTTCAATTCCTCAGACATTCGACGATAGGACTTGCTAGGATCCTCACCAACCATCTTCTGTACCTAGTTAATGTCCCTGAGCTTCCTGGCGTCTCCAACGTTTTTGTTCTTGCGCTCGATAACCATTTGGGGATCCTGGTGAACTTGAGCTTCCTCTTGAGTTCTCGTACGGCCCTAATCGGGACGCCTACGCACTCGGAAATGGTTACTGCGTCCGCCTTTAAATTGGTATTGACAAGTATCATAACAACGGCACACCTTCGATCACGTTCGTTGTATACTTGAAAAGTATGAAGTGTATTTCATCATTATTCCAAAGTTAGCAACAATATTAAAATTACGATTTTTTATCCGAACAAAACAACATGAATAAATAAGTCTCTTCTTACTCGGTCCTTGCCCAAAATGGCATCTAAATTTATAGTTTAAAAATATGGATTAAATATCCTTCTCTCTGATGTAAAAAAAATCAGAGTAATAATATTGATTGATTAACAAATACCAACTAACATGAATAAGGCCCTTTGCTCGATTATTCCATCTTTCTCGAAAATGTCCTTGAGAATTTCTAATCATCCTTCCTTTGGTATAGACCAGGGGTCAGCAACCCAAAATGTAAAAATGCTTCGAGGTTTTTTAGTTAAAATAAATGACAAAACCCATTTTTTAAACCAGATTAAAAGGAAGTGTGATAGGCTAGATTTAAGTTTTAAACCAAAAGATGTTTAAGATTATTGGCGAACCAAAAAAAATCCTATTCTTTATACTGGTTAAAATACAGAATAGCAACAAACACTTTTGTTTTGGAAGTATATATGGCAGGACTCGAAGGAAGCGTTGTGTTTCTTTTGCAAAAAAAAAAAAATGAAACGATCAAGCACTTTCTCTGTGAGTGTAACACATTAAAAGAAATATGGGATATGGTTGTTCAATTTTTTTAATGAAGTTTGGCCATGTTTTAACCACGAAAGGAATTTGTTTTATTTACAATGGCCCTGATAGCACGGAAATAAATTTTATTGTAACTAAAATATAGATTTACTTTATAAATTAAGAAGCACAAAATCCCCCTATCGAAAAATGTTTTTAAATATGTAAATATAACTGTTGATGAGTTATGATTTTTGTTTTGTTTAATATTAGTTGTGTAAAATTTATGTTTGTACGTGTAATGAATGAGTTTTTTTTGATGTTTGGAAAAAAAAATAATAATAATGTTGAAAGAGACCTAAAATAAATCAAAAAAATGTGTCTGGAGCCGCAAAAAAAAAATTCCTTAAGTAACCTTCATACGGTGCACATTTGGTCCTATATATATTCCTATCCCATCTTTTCCCCACTTTCTAACGTTTTTGGAAAAGCTCCAAGGAGCCACAAAGGCAGCTCTAAAGAGCCGCATGAGGCTCTAGAGCTGCGGGTTGCCAACTCCTGATATAGACATTTTTTTATTTGTAAACCTTTGGCTCTACATTTGCCCGAACAACGGATAAATCCCTTCATACTATTCAGTAGGTCCTCCATGATTATATTTTTGGGGGAATATGGATCTTCTGTAAAATACGTTTAAATATCGCAGTGATACTTCTTTATAAAGGCTTTATATGGTGGTGGCTTCTCTTTTATTTCAATAATGGATCTTCAAATATCGACAATTGATATAACACATACAAACTTTATTTAATTTGTGAAAAATAATATAATAAATAAAAGTAATGTCAATATTATGTTATATTATATTGAAATATAGTAGCCTTAGCTACCTACTCATATGATCTTCGAATATAGCTATGCTGGATAACTTATATTTAAGTACCATTGAACTTGTTGATACTAATAAATATTATTTAAAATGTGAAGATTCCTAGAAGGCTCTCGTCAAACGGAGAATAATTCATTGAAGGCTTGGGCGAATATATGGCACAAGAATTGAGAACTGAGTTATACTGGTTTTCCAAATATGCTTAAAATTAAAATAACAACAGAATTATAATAATAACAAACTTAAAAAGCTATTTTCAAAAAAGTTATACTTTATGAGTCAATATAAATATGCTTTTTTTGCTTTTACTTTGACATAATTGTAATGATTGATCTTGCTTTCGAAGGTAGGTTTAAAATATTTTCCCTTGTGATTTGTATCAAAACCCTTCTCTTTATTTGTATGCACTCTTATACATTCAGATTGTGTCCAAATTTTGAAAATAAGGACCCTTAAAAATGCTTTCATAAATACAATATATTTTTCTGTCAAACAACCCAAATAATAATTGTTTATAATATAAAAAACCTGAATCGTCATTGGTGTAAAGTTAAATACAAAAAATGGAGATCATTTGGGAATATTTTTCAGTCTTTTCAGAACTCAAATTTTCTTTGACCAACCGTGTTAATAACAAAACCATCGATTGAAAAATATTTTTAAAGCTGTAAGCTGACAGGAAGTTTAATCAGTATTTAATGTTTCTTAGAGTAAATAATCCAGAACAAGTTTATAATATTTATTTCAATTCAAACATTCACGACGGTCCAATAAAATTGCCTTAAATGGTTATTATGGAAAGTTTGTTTCAGACAATATATTTAGTCCATAGATTTAAAATATATATTATTTTAGCCCAAATATTTATGACTGTCTTATAGAAAATGCCCTGCTCTAGAAAGGCAAGTATCTTAATCCGTTTTAAATGGGAATATATCATTTTTTGTCTATACACAGTATATGTACATATTTTGTTCTAAATTTCCATCCTACAAATCCCAGGTATTTAATACTTATATTATAATATATATATGACATATTTACTTTATAGGATATTTATTTATTTCCCAATATTCATAACTGTCTTATAAATATGAAAGAGCTCTTACCTTTAACACGGAAGGAAGCCAGAAGGAGAAGGAAGATGGGGAATCTGAAGAAAACTATTCATCCTGAGTAAACCTCTGGGTTGATCATACCATTATCTTAAGTGTTGCTGTAATAAATAATGTTATTATTTTTTTTTGTCAAAATGTATATGAAATTTCTATTAAATATATGAGTACATAACACAATTATGTGATGCGTGTGACAGAAAAGGACGACTAAATAAAAGGGGGCTTCCCTCTCCCACTCTCCCAACACACACACTTGCACATATAAAAAAAGCCGAGAAGGACGGCTCCTACTGTGTGCAAGCAGAGCGTGGGTAAAAAGTGCGTCTTTTTTTGGAAGTAACTTCTCCAATTTACATACACATATCAAGAATATATATTCTCACCAATAAACAACAAACCTTTCTTCTATATATGTGTGAATATATTTGTATACACACAAAAAGAAGAGAAGGCAAAACTTCAAAGGTAGATTCAATGATTGGTGGCTTGGGGATTATATTTGAAGATGCTTTGATGGAGTCTTACATCCTTAAATATAAACAGAATGTAAGGATGCTCCTATAAAGGACATCTTTATTTATTTTGCAGAATTTTTTTTATTATTGAATATAAAGTTGCTAACCAAAGGAATAAAAATGAAAAATAATTTTTTATTTACTATATTTCATATTATCGTGGTGCTTAGTCATGTACTTTAAAACATTAACTTCATATTTTAACAAATAATTTTAATTTTTTTATGTAAAATGCATTACAGAGGAATTAAAATGAATAATTTTATTTTATATCATCCTCTAAATATCTACTCTTATTATTATATATATATGTATATAAAATTGAGACTAATTTCAACTGCATCCAGATTGCTAACGTGGGCAAGTAGAGTATCAAATAAAAGCTTTATATTTAATTAATCTAGTTTTCCATGTGGGATCCATCTACGCCTTAGCATCATCTCGATCACGCCTCGAAAGGACTTGCAGGCGTTAATCACATCCCCTGGATCAACTGCACATCAGTGGCGGCTGATGGTGGACTTGAGGACACTGATACTGTTGTGACTGGGTGGCAGATCTTTCTCTCCAGCTTTCCCTAGAAGAAGTAGTCAAACGGGTTCATGTTGGGGGAGTTCGGGGGCTAGGTCTGCGGGTCCCAAAATGTGGCATTGCTTGCATTCAACGATTTTTCTGACTATGTGACATCTGGCAGTATCCTGCTGGAAGGCAAAGTTATTGGCACTAGCTTCCTTCTTCATCCATCCACGGATTGACGACTGTCTCAAAAACCTGGCAGTAGCGAGCTGCACCCAACCTCACCTCCAAGAAGAAGGTAGCTGACACTTCCGTTGCTCCCTACAACACCCAGGGTCATGATATTAACAGGGAACTTTGATTTAAATACGTGGGACACCTCAAACCTCTCACTGGCTGTTCATCTGTCATTCTGGGTGTTGTACTTCTGATCACGGTCCGAATTTTTTCGTCACTGAAGAACACGATTCAGTTACCATTCGACTTCAATTTGTTCAACAGCATTCCCTTCATGACTGGGTTAGAATGTGTCTTTGTACAATTTGTAATTATTGAGGTTCAGGTCGTCCTTGACTGATCGCCTTATGGTCCTGTGGCTGAAATGCACTTCCTTGGCAAGTGCAGTCATGGGGTCCGGCTGAGGCCTTGATTGATCTCTTCAAGCCAGCCAGGAAAGCGGGAGTGTGGATTTTGTCACTTCTAGGGGCATGGGTTCTCCTCTCTGAGCGCTTGATGACGTCGTAGACAGTGGCATTTGGATAGCCCAGAGTCTAGATGATATCTGGAGTTTTTTACACACACGGACCATTTCAATGATTGTTGCTCTTATCTTTAATTCCATAATCCAAAATCATTTGTTTACATGACTAATATTTTACGCAAACCTTTCGAATGAGATCCTTAAGAACCTCACATAACCTCTCAATCTGAAGTTATTAGTGTTTAAAATTAGTCTGGATTTATTAGCCCAATGCTATATATGGGTGATTCTTTCACGTTTTTCATATTAGAAAGTCGGGATCACCCTAGGATTTTACCTTAGTGCACTAAGATCATCTTGTGAAATCTTGAACGATCTCTAATTACACGAAGTATCTCCTCAACGGGCCCAAAAGTTATTTAGTGAAATTATAAAGTGTTTTTTCGCCATAGGAATATAGGTATGATATCGAAAATTCTAAATTAGTTTTTATAATACGCACAAAATAAAAAATAAATAAAGGTTTTGAAATATTTAATTTTGGGGGTATTTTCCATAATAATGACTTTTTCAATACTTTGATTTTTTGTTTGGTTTTGTGCATATGTAAAAAATAAAACTAATTTAGAATCCTTGAAATCATATATAAATATGTACACTTAAGAACTTGAGAGCTATATTAAATCATATAATAAGAAAAACAAGTCACAGGATCCGATGGCTTCCCTATGGAATTTTACGGGTAGACGGAAAATTGCCCGAAGGAAAACTGCCCGTAGGGAAAATTGCCCGAAGGAAAACTGCCCGTAGGAAAATTGCCCGAAGGAAAATTGCCCGAATTGAAAATTGCCCGAACGGAAAACTGCCGAAAGGAAAATCACCCGAATATATAATTTGTTTTAAAAACCCAAATAATTATTATTAGTTAGTATTTAAATCCTGCTGCGTACGAAATTCAGAGACGAAACAAAAATGGATGCAACAGACAAAGATGCACTCCCCTGAGTATTGAATAAGCAATCTATTCTGTCTATAACGGCCACAGACATATTGTACGTTTTTTGTTTTTATTATATATTCTTTTTTCTGTTTAAACTGTAAATAAATATAATCAATGGACAAACTATCAATTATTAAATAACTTAAGCAAATTAAGTACTATCAATGAAAAAGGCTCCCAAAAAATGTATACCCCTTTTGAGTGAGTTTCGACCTCAAAACGTGAGGCTTCAAAAATGCTGGGTCTAACAAAGAAAATACGGTTATTTTTCTTGAAAATTAGCTTTATCCATTAAGGTAATATCTATCAAGAACAACAGAGCAATTATTCCAGTTCCGCTGTTATATTTCAATTCCACTTTTTTAGAACATTTATCTTTTGCCTCAAAATATGCCTCAGTTTCAGCGATAAACTCTTCATTCGTTGAACATGATGTATTATGAATTATTATTACCTACCTCACCTCATGCCGACTCATGTTAGCCCCTCAGAAACCAAAAGTAGGTCCCGAATATTTGGATTGATTTCAGGTACCGCTGATATCTGAATAAGAAGATCAATAAAATATGTATCATCTAATAATATAATAGTTCATAAATAGTGAATCGCAATGTTATATCAAGTTCATTGCTACTGCAACTCAGGCTAATACTCTCACTTATCATATTTATCAATAAATTCAATTCAGTTAAATTAAAGATTTTTGATATTTTTCTCCAATTACAGAACTGACCTCCGTCGTTGGATATCATCAAGTTTTGAGGGGCGTGTTGTTACTACACGAAATCAACGCAAACATTTAGGATATAAATTCTGGGTCTGAGGGGCTAACATGAGTTATTTAAGTATGGCAGTGAACATCATCACATTTTGAGTGCTGGCGGTACCAGAAATCGACCCAAAATTTTGACTTATAAATTTGTGTTCTAAGGGGCTAACATGACTTATTCAAGCAACGGTTTCAATAACTCATTTTTAACTTAAATTAAGGCTTGGATACCATCACATTTTGAGAGCCGACGATACCAAAAATTTGGGTTTTGTGGGCTAACATGAATTATTTTAGCATACGAGGTAGAAATTATCACGTTTTGAGGTCCAGCAGTACACCAAACACTCTAACATTTGGGTATAAACTAGAGTTCTACGGGACTAATATAAGGCTTTGGGCATTTTGGGATTTAAAAAATACTAATAAAATTAGGACAATTTTTCTTTTGGGATATTTTCCGTTCAGGCAAATTTTCCATTTGGGCAATTTTCCTTCGGGCAATTTTCCTACAACCAATTTTACGCGATGTTTAATAGGTTTTATACCCGCTTTTAAAACAAGTTTACAAGGAGGCTCATATAATGGTTCCTTTGAGGAACATATTTCTATGGGCAAACTCATTCTGATTCCCAAAGTTGGAAAAGATACTAGATTTGTGGAAAATCTTAGTACCCTAAACATGCTTAACCCAGTTTTTAAAATTCATAGAGGTATCCTAGCAGGGAGATTAAGAGATTTTTTTAAAGAAATAATAAACCCGGCTCAAAAGGTTTTGTGCCCGGTAGGGTAATGGAAGATAAGAAGAAGCATCAAAGATGCTTTAGCCCATATTGAAGAACACAATCTAGGGCAGCAGTAATGAGTGTTGATTTTATGAAAGCTTTCGACAGTGTATCGCACGAATGGATTTTAAAAGTTTAAAGGATCATGGTGTAGGGCAGGGGTTCCCAAAGTGGGGGTCGCGACCCCATGAAGGGTCAAGGGAGGGGTCGCGAGACGCCACAATGCTAGTGACCTATGTATAAGTTTTGTTAGGTTTCCGCCACCTCAGAAGATAGTGGGGTCGCCAGTCTCAGGAATTGTTTTGGGGGGTCGCTGATTGAAAAGTTTGGAAACCCATGGTGTAGGGATCATTTTATCAAAATGGTAGGAGTTGGTCTTTGCAATTTATATACATTTTAGTATAAAAAATAAAAGAACTAAGGTCAACAGAGGTTGTCGTCAAGGAGACCCTTTGTCCCTCACTTGTTTGTTCTGGCATTGAATTCTATAATTGAGGAAATCATTGCGTGTAGGAATATATATAGTATTAAAGTGGGCGAAAGCGTGTCTACGGTTTTAGCCTTTGCGGATGATATGAATATTAATTTTTCTGGGAGCATCGATGATATTCACTGTTCGATTAGGAAGACATTAAATATTTTAGAACAATATAGGAATAATTCTGGATTACAGATTAATCTTACGAAAAGCACCGTCATTACAATTTTGAGTTTTTCTTAGATCTGGGGGGCTTGAGAGCAACTTCTATGATGAAAGTGTTAGGTAGCTTTATATCATTAAATGATCCGGATATTGTAGATAAAGCCAAGGTCATAGAGGATAAAGTCCAAATAACAACAAATGGATATGCAAAATTTCTGAAGAAAGATACTGTGACTAGATTTTTAATATGGAATGCATTTATTTTACCCAAAACAATTCATATATTAAGACTAACACCTTGTTCTCAGATTTTATGTAAAAAATTGATGACTTGTGCGAAGAGTTTTTATTTTCGGAGGGTCGCCCTAAAATAATATCATGGAAACATGTCAAAACACCCAAAAAAGTTCGGTGGTTTAGGTCTGTTGGATCTTGAAAGTTTTTGAAAAGTCATACTCAACGAATGGTTGAAAAGACTTTTGGAGAGTGGTTCATTTGGGCAGAAGCATTAATGGGACTTTATTTGAAAAAGGTAGGACGTCCCTTGGAGGGGAAGAGGGTAATGGACCACACTCTGTGTTAGATTTAGCCGTTAACATTAATCCTTTTTGGAATCAGAACGGTGCAGTCGAAAAATGAACTGGCAGGACACAGTTGTTGAAAATGGGAGGTTAATTTAATTATATGATATATATTATGTGAATTAATTTTTACCTTTTCAAAACTTTGATTTTTAGTTTAATTTTGTGCATATGTATAAAATAAAACTAATTTATAATCCTTGAGATCATATATAAATAAATGCACACTCAAAAACACTTTTTGCATCTATATTTTTGAACTTCAATTCTTTATATTTTTATCTTTTAAGAAATAGATTGAAATCCTCGAAAAAGTAAAAAATCTATCGTCTATTTTCTTTACCCAACTTATTAAAAAAACGATTAAGAATGAATGTCGATTTTCATGACTTTAATGTATAATATTATATCTAGATAAATTCAAGAAAATATAAATACTTTATCATATTAAGGAGAATAAACTTATACTATTTTCTTTTCTGAAAGTCAAGTCATTGTAATAGAAAAATGGGTAGCATGTAGAACTTTGCACTATTGTTTCTCAAAAGAAATGACAATATGTTTTACATATGTTGACATAATCTAATTATATTAAATGACTTTTTATTTGCCTCTCTTTCACCAGAAAATGTTGGACAGAAATGTGCTCAAAATCCATATATAAATATATATATATAAATATATATATATATATATATATATATATATATATATATATATATATATATATATATATATATATATATATAAACGATCCTTTCCCAAAGCACATCTATTGCCGTGCTTACACGTTTGGTGTATAAAACTTCGTCTATAATATTACCAAATAATGTACATAGAGAAAGTAATAATATTATTTTATCTACACAAATAAACCTACTCTTTGTCATACATTCATTTATTGCCCATATTCACCTTAATCAATGACTTGTTTGGCCATCTTTTTATTACAGCCTGAACTAGGAAAATATATTTCCAATATATATAGGTATATTATATGGAGAATAAAATGAATAAGTTTATAACGAGGATATTTTCGAACATTCATGTTGGTATTGTTAGTGTGCCTTACGTTTTACAATCCGATCCGCGTAGCTGATTTTTTATCAGACAGCCAACATATAAAGGTCATTTCAGTTGAATTTTATCATCGTCATGGCTTCATATGGAAATCTACAGCCTGTATCTGGAACGAGCAAGAACGCAGGTGTGCCATTATCCAGATTCTTTGTATAAAGGGCAACACCATCAGCAACACCCAGGTCTCTGAGCTGCTTGGGATCGACAGAAGAAGGGTGCTGAGCTCAGTCAGCAGCTGAAGGATACCAGGGACCCTCGTGCTGTTATCGACAGGGCCTTCAGGCCTCCAGTAGCGCCCGCAATGCCAGGACCCCGACTTCATCAGAAGGGTGTCAGACATCAGTGTCAGAGCACGACCCCAGCAGGTCCATCAGGGATGTCGCCAGGAGCTGGACGTTTCTCATGCAACTTTGTGAATGAGGATTTGCGTTGTCACAGCTGCAAGCTCAAGGTTGGCAGCTGTTGGCCCAGAAGAACAAGAACATGCGGCTGTACTGGCCTCCTAGTTCCCCCGATTTGAATCCTATGGACTATTTTTTCTGGGGCTACCTTGACGGCACATCAACCGACTGGCTCACAACACCAGTTCCGCCCTGATCAACTCCATAATGAAGCAGGCTAGGAATTGGACAGGGCCCTGGTGGCCAAGGCCTGCTCTTCCTTCTGCGCCAAGATCCAGCGCGTCATCGACGCAGAAGGCTAAATAAGCAGAATCTACACATCTGTGCGAGCATTTTAATGTCTAAATAAATAAAATTGAACAGAATTACGATTTTATGTGTATTTTAAGTTGAGAGAAGAAAACGCCGGATTCGATCTTACGACCCTGTTTATGAGTGGAATATACCAAAGATTTGCTTAAACAATTTTATATGAAAATAATGAGTCTAGTTATCCAGTTGATTACCTCTTTTAATGTTTGTTTTTTAGTTATTTGTTCGGCAGAATAGATTATGTTACATCAAAGTGATTTTATAAAGTTTTGGCGTGCAAACAAAAGATAGCAATTAGTTTAATAATTTTATTCAATGTAGATTTAAAAAATATTGCTTACATTATTTTTAATTCAATTAAACTCAAATATTTGTAAAAAATATATTTTTTAAATCAAAATTTTGCCTAAATTATTTACATAACTATTGATTATATAAAAGATATGTTGAAACATCAATGATACCCAACAATATGCAGAGTTTAAATTAATAACTTTTTAGACATTTAAAAAAAATATTTTTTTAAAAATAAAATAGGTTTGATTTTGCATAATATATTTTTTTTACAAATCTCATTTCGACTACCACATCATCATAAAAATAAATTTTCATTTGCAGCAGGCATTCCAGGGGCCCATATAAAAAATCCTTTTGATTATTTAAGCCTTCGAGAACCAAAAATTAATTTATTCGAATGTTCTTAAAGAAAAGTGTGAAATTTGAACAAGTCTTATATTATATATATATATATATACATATATATCTATATATACAAAGATAGAGAGAGAGAAATCACTATCCTCCTTCTGATGACTATTTTGATATTTTTATTTTTCAATAAAATATTGTTCATAAGCCTATTACTTGTAAATTTATATTTAATTCACTCAAGGGCTATACATAATTCAACTATAAATACTTTCAAGGTTTTTAATCACAATAAATAATAATTTTTTAAAATCCTATAAGTTTAATTTTCTCATATGCTATTTATCATAGGGTTTTCATTGATGTTTCAAAAAAAATTAATTTTAAGCAAGTGTCATTTAAAAAAAATGTTTTTATTGTTATATTATATGATGACTTTTCGCTTTAAGGCACCAGACATTCTTTAAATAATGTTGATAAATTTTATCGTTAAATGAAATAGTTTTGAATACCTTGTAATGGTTAGAGTTTAACTAAGGACCATGCTTATTTTGACATATTATAATTTAATTAAACTATGAACTCATGACAGTAATATATCCCAAAATTTGCTGCTTGTCAACTGATCTATATATATATATATATAATCTATATATATATATGTGTGTATATATAATATATATATATATGGTGTAATATATATATATATATATATTCAGGTTTGCTTTCTTTCTGACCGTATTTGATCCTGATTCTCCCCGAGCTCGAGTCCAGAGCATAGCTCCTGAAGCTCCGGAAACGTCATGGGGGAACACAAAATCTTAACGTACAGTAGAGGTTCCCAAACTTTTTCTGCTGGGCCCCCCTTTGGTACATAATAAATTTTGGCGCCCCCCCCCCTCCCCCCCCCCCAAAAAAAAGGACATACACACATTTTGTTCTCAGAGTCCGTTGCAGTTTATTTCATACATTGTAATTAATACAAGCTCAACTTTTTTTTGTTGAAAAAATAAAAGTGAACTGCCGTAAACTGCAGTTTGTAATACGTGTCAAGCCTCCTTCACGACTTCGGGTTTGGTGCATCTCAACGTACTACTAAACCCTATCTACGACACCAATACGACCGTAGATGCCTTTCGACAAACGCTCACAAGCATTATATTTTCGAAATATACCTCGACCAGACATTTTGGAGGAAATGGCTATTAAGTCAAGAATTCTAATATTTCATGATCTCTGCAAAGATAATGTATTTTTGATGGGAGATTTGTGTATCCTTTAACCAGGACTTCTCTGCAACACATTATTCCGAAGCCATGGCACTTAAAAATGTCTTCTCCATCGCATCAAAGAGAAGTAGAAAAAATAAGTGATAGGTAAATATTTGAAAATACTTGGTCTACTTGTTCGGTTTGGAACAATCGAACTCGACAATCTCTGCAAGGTATCCACGACGGAAGAAAATTCACAGCTCAGCTTATGATTTCGGCTGATCTTTTATTTTTTTTCTAGGCCGCGCAAAGATTGCGGTCTTTTGTTTAACTCAACAATTCATTTATTTGTTGAATGTCGTGCAGTTAAAATTCTTAAGGACTTCCTATTGCTCAACCTTCCTACCCTTCAAATGAGTACTCGAATGCTTGGAAAGGCATTATCCTCTTCGGCCTTGGGAAAAGCAACAATTCTCCGGGAACTAAGGCGTTGACCTTCAGTATTATGAACTCTAAGTCGCTGATTTGTCATAAGCTGACCTCTTACAAACCTCTCCATCCTCAAGAGCTGAGAAGCATATTTATATCTGCGGCGGCAAGATATGCAGCATTATCGTTAAAAATCCCCTCGCCAGACGAAGGAGGAAGATGGACGTCCGCCGGAAGGATAATTAAGTATTATCCAAGCCTCTCCATCCAACACCAAAGACTTAAAAAATAATTTTTATTTTTTTAGTAATTTTTAGCACTTATCATAATTTTATTATGTTTTTAATTACATTTATTATGTTCTTTTTTAAAATTCTTATAGTTGCTTTGCAAAAAAATTTGTGTTAATTGATAGCCTTTACCTGATATTATGTGTTATTATATTATTTGTGTGATCAACCCCAGAGCAAAACTTTAAACCAAAATGTTGAAAATATGTATTATTACGCATTTGCTCTGGTTTTTATATATTTAACATTCAATGCATTTTGAAAAAATTGCCTCTCTGCAAAAATGGGGTTCAAAACATGACCAACTCCCTAAGAGGAAACAAAAACAAAACCCCAAAGGTTTGTTGTGCAAAAATGGCACCTTTAATCCTCACATCTTTTCTATGACTGAAGTGGGCCTGCTTCATGCTGCAGATCTTGTCAAATCTGGGTTGCAATTTTGAGATTGCCACTCTGAGTTCATTCCATGTCCAGCTTTGATTGTTCTTGTTTTGGATGGGGCCACAGCAGAAAACCCTATCTCGCATAGGTAGGATGTAGCCAGGGCTCTCTTGCCAAGAAGTACTCTTTCTCCACTCCAATCCAATACGCAAACAGTGTCTTTGACTGAAACTGCAGCCTCATTGATGAGTCAGAGGTGACATCAATGAACTGTTCCTCCTCTGATGTGCTTAATTCGGCAGGTGGCAATGCACTGAAGGGATCACGGATCCAATCATATTTTTTTGATCCTGCATCAGGAAATATCTCTGGAAATGTTTCTGAAGGGCAGAGATGTGTGCTTCCATGCATGGGATCACTGTGTTCTGCAGCTTGTTGTCTTCAATGAATGATTTCAGGTTCTCAAATGAGTCATACGTCCAACTTTCACTCGCTGCAGCCACATCTCAAGTTTTCTGGTGAATGATGTGGTTTTATCTGCCAGGTGTGGGAGGTGTGTATTTGTGCCCTGCAACTGTAAATTCACTTCGTTGAGTTTCAGAAAAATGTCGCTGAGGTATGCAAGTTTCATGAGAACTTGTTACAGTGAAAGTTGTGGGCAAGATCGCTGCCCTCTTCCTCCAAAAAGATGCAGATTTCATCTCGCTATGGAACAGAACAGCTGTGTGGTCGGAGCCCATTTCCCCACACAGTACAGAAAAAATCTGGGTCTTTAACAGGTCTTGTTTTTCTGTAGTTCCCTGTGGCAATGACGTGGGTCATTACATCATTCAGCTCGAGACCCAGCTGTTTAGATGCAAGTACTTCGCGATGTATCATGCAGTGCGTCCACTGCGCATTGGGGGAGACGCGCTTGATGACGCTTGCAGCCCTCCCTGTTTCCCAGCCATAGCCTGCGCCCCGTCGGTACAGATCCTCGCACTGTCTTCCCATTTCAGATTGGCCTCTTTCAAGTAAGTGTCACTGATTTTAAAGAGTTCTTCTGCTATGGAATGTGTTTGCAGAAAAGCAATTCCTCCCTCATGTCATAAGTTATCAATAAACAGTCTTTGTTACTGTCAGTGGCTTCATCCATCTGTAAGGAAAAGTGGCCGTCTTGCACCTTATCATTAAGCTGCCCCTCGATGTCCTTTGACATGTCATACATGCGCCTGCCGATTGTGTTGTTGGACAGAGAAATAGCCCTTAGTTTGCTGGCTGTAGAGTCATCAACATAATTGAACCATGTCCATAGCACAGGGAAGTATTAATTCCTCCGCTATTGTGTGCGGCTTTTTACACTGCACCACTCGGTAGGCAACTTTATATGAGGCGAGTTGAGCATTTGCCGGCACGGATGCAGCTTTAGTATAGAGAGACTGTTGAGCAGGGCAATTTACTTGTTTTTGTCGAAAAAAGTCAACTGGCTTGTCTTTGTGCTCTGGATGATTTGTCTCCAGTGGGCGTCTTAGTTTCTCGCTTCAAGCTGTCACAAGCTAGCACTTTGCGACAGACACACACTGCAATTTCTCCTTATTACCCACCGTTGTACAGATGAAGCCAAAGGCAAGATATGTGTCGTCATATTTTCTTGTCTTTGCCTTGGAAGGAAATTGCTTTGGAAAGCACATCTATTGATGCTTCATAGTCTGCTTTGCGTTTACGTGGGAGCTGCGTCAAAAATGATCCATGTTATGCTAGCAGTCTTATTTAGTCGACTGTATTATATATCATTCATTTCGTTTTTTCATTCATTCGTTTTCTCACGCCCCCCCCCCCCCTGCAATTGCTCTCACACCCCCCCCCCCCCCTCTGTGTCTATGAAACTGACCATTATTACTATTATTATCATAACAATAAGAAACAGAAGGATTATTAGTCTTCAATAACATTGCAAAGATTATTAGTGTTTAGGCTTAGTGAGTAATTATTTAAAAAAATAATTCATTGGTTTTCTTCAATCTCCTGACTGTTACTTGTAAATAAAAATGCAGCATGTGGTTATCCAATGATTCCCTACATATCTGGTCTTACCTATTTGTTATGTCTTTATGTCATTGGAGTTTTTTTATACAATTTTGATGGATAAAAGTTTTGTGTAGAAAATGGTTACTAAATATAACTTCCAAAACGACTAAGTAGCTTACAAATATCTTTGTATAATGAAATTCAACTCATCACAAGTTATTTCCAAAGTTTTAGATATACATTGATAAGCATGTAATATTTATATTACCAAGTAGTTATTTGTTTGTGTTTACAAGAGATTGGTACATGATAAAAAAACAATCGGAGAGGCAACGGAACTCTTTGTATGTGGCTCATTTCCCTCAAAAAAAAACTATTACAAGATAGCCATATCTTTATATGCTTCAATTTAAAAGGAGATACCCCTTTGGTCATTGTTTATTTTCATGTTTGAAAAAATAAAGGAGTTCATTTATATTTTTCATACATATTAGTTTTTTTGGTAAAATGTATTTGCCAAATTACAGAAAACATCAATTTATATATATACAGGGGCTTAGCAATAAATCTAGAATCACTTTTAAGGGCATTTTCACCTCTTCCAAGCGGCCACGGTGCCCAGGACATCATCAAGCTCATCCACTACGCCAAGTCCACCGTCGATGACATTATAAAGAGGTTCAAGGCCACCGGGGTGTACAACAGGAAGGTCCACAACTCCAGGAGCGACAGGATCAGGTCTCCCAGGTTCCTGGCTGGGTTGAACAGGTCCATTAAGAACAACCAGGCACCCCCATGACGAAGTTGGCTGCTGCCAGGGACGTGAGCATCTACACCATCTCCAAGGCCGTCAGGGAGGACTTGGGGTACAAGAGCTTCACCCTCAGGGTGAGGCATCTCCTCACTGAGAAGCAGAAGGACGCCAGGGTGGTCAGGGGCAAGGACATGTTCAACTTCATCAAGTCTTCTTCCAGCCCTTCCCTAAGATTCTTCTCAGATAAGAAGCTGTTCAACCTGGCAGCACTCACAACAGGCAGAAAACAAAAGGTGGATCTACCAGGACCCTGATGACGTGCCCATGGTCTTCAAGTCCAAGAACCCGGCCTCAGTCATTGTCCTGGGCGTGATCTCCTCCGACAGTGACGTGACGACCCCCCCATTCTTCTCCGTGAGCCTCAGGATCAACCAAGAAGTCTACCTGGAGGAGCTGAGGGACGTGGTGGTGCCCTGGATGAACAAAGTGGCCAAAGGCAGGAGATACACCTTCCAAAAGGATTCAGCTCCAAGTCACTAGGCCAAAGGGTTCAGGCATGGCTGTTGAGGGCCGTGCTACACTTCTGGAAGAGGCAGGAGTAGCCCCCCAAACAGCCCTGACCTGAACCCCTGTGACTACTACTTGTTAGGGAGGACAGAGGAGGAGGCCTGCAAGACCAGCCACAGGAACCTGGACTCCCTGAGGTCAGCCATTACCACCACCATGGCCAAGTTGGACAAGAAGGAAGTCAACAGGTCCGTGAGGATCTTCAGAGATCGTCTGGAGGCTGTCCTTGTGGCTGATGGAGGCCAATTGAGTACACAAGATTTCTAAAGTGCCTCTCTGTTTTCCAATATGGCATGGAATATATATTATAAAAAATTCCACTTTTTCCGATTCCAGATTTATTGCTAAGCCCCTGTACATATATATATATATATATATATATATATATATAATATATATATATATATATATATATATATAGATATATTATATATATATATATATATATATATAATATATATATATATGAAATATGGTTAGGATAAATAATCCACTAGTGTTAATCGAATAAAATGCCTTTGTTTCTTGAAATATCAAAAAGTACTTAAAGAAATAAATATTTTGCGATAATTTGATGGTCTAAACTTTGTGTACTAAAATATATAAGTATAACTTTAAAGGTGTCTCTGACGTTAAATAAGTTAACTCTAAAAGGATATAAGCAGTACAATTATGTTAAGTAAAGAAAAAGAAGTACAGAAAAACCAGATGTATTTACTTTTAAATGAAATTATTGTTCCATGTAAATGTGTAGTTAAACTTTTAAAAGTACAATTTACTGCTTGTGTTTGATCAAAATGATTAACACAATAATATTATACATAAACATTAGAAGTGTGGCATTCGTGTTGCCACCCATTTCGGATGTTTATCAACAAAAGGTTTTTATAAAAATAAATTATAGATACACAAAGGATAAAAAGGTACTCTAGTATTTGTATTACACATTTCGTTTATTTTGTTTTAAAAATGAGTAGCATTAAATAAAAGGCGAAAGAATGGGCAGAATCCATTTGTATTGGTATGTAGAGGAGGAAATGAAGGACGATTGAGTTACCCGCCGGCAGGTAAAGCACTGACAAGTAGCATTTTCATGACACGAATGTGATTGTTGTTAAGCAATAAATATCACAATGTCCAAAATATAATATATTTGGTCCCTAAATATTGATTTCTGAGTTATGTGGCCAAATGGAGTCACATTGATATTTTTAATGTAATAAGCAAACAATTTTTTATCAAAATCCATCAATTAAGCCTTCAACCCTTTTAGTTCTTCACGACCGATTTTCAAACATAGAAATCATTGAAAGAACGTAAAAAACAGGATTAATTAACTGCATGAAACGAGTGACCTACATGACATTTAATGTAATAGCGAAAAATTACTTGGTAAATGCATCACCAAAAACAATATTTTTTATTTTTATAACGTTGAAATCAAAATATGAATTTATTTTTAGGGGTATATCAAAAACACTTCGGATTTTATACATATACACAAAAAACAGATTGTAGTTATTTTGTGAAGATAACTAGATCATTGACATATTGGGTTATTTCAATGTTTGTATATAAATTGTCTCGCTGATTTACTTAGAAGATTGCTATAAAAGTGAACTTAGGATATTAAATCGAATGGCTTCTTTTGTCCGACTGCTGGCATTTATAAGGCAAAAATCATGTAGATTTTCGTTAGTCAGACTTTATTTCTGTTTGCCAATATATATAATTTACAGGGGAAAAAAACAGTAACAAAGAAAACATATTTAAAGAATCATGTAGATTTATATTTATTGGTTTATTTCCTCTTTCTGAATGCAAAGTGTAAGTTAATAAAGCCGAAAAATGATAAGTGGAAAAATATTTATATTTTGTAGCATAAAAATATAGGCATCTTGCCAAACTTTGGATTAATGATGTTATTTGTAAGGGTATGTATTTTTGGTGATTTAATGAAAAGGTTACCCTTTCAAAAGCAATATTAGGTTGCCTCAAAATGATGGGTATTGATTAATGATCTTGTTATTTAGATATTCAGGGGAGGTTTGTTATTGAAATTCCAAGAAATTAGGACAATGATGAATGAGCTTAATTGCATCAAGGATGTTATTTTTGTACCAATAAGTATTTTCTTCACATTGAGTTATATCCGTGATCTTATGAAACTGAATTCGCTTGCAAAGAAATTTGAGAGTTTTTTTTATAATATAAGAATACACAAATTGGCAATCTAATAAAACGCTTGTTTTATTGTCGTTATATATATACATATTATATATATATATATATATATATATGTATATATATATATATATATATATATATATATATAACATTTTTATAAAATATTACAAAAAGAAAATCGATAATTTACTTATGATTTCTTTTCAATTGAGTTGAAAATCGTACTCCCAAAGGTTTGAGAGGAAGAGATTGTCCTGTACTGGTTTGAATCCGAATATCCGATGATTCAAGTTGCATATGCAACCACCAAACCATACAATTAGCAGAATTCATCGTCGCACTGCCGCAGTGCCGATGAATTCTTCCTACAAATTAGTAAAGGAACTTATTCGAAATGACTTTCTTATCCGTTGTGATGGTGAAAAATCTAATTATGTATTAAAGAAATAGATGAATGAAAGTACTAAGAATTTATTATTATTTAGTTTTAATTTTGATATCACGATGCTAAGAAACTGTCTTTATTTAAATTTTCTGCAAAAGTACTACTAAATCTAAAATTCTACTTAGAAAAAACTATAAATTTATATATATATATATATATATATATATATGAACAGAAGGAGTTCATCATAAACCACTATCATAAAAGTTACAGCTCCTTTAACTCATAACTCAATACATACACACATAAAAACAAAATTACTCTCATAATTTTGTTTATTTTATGTTTTCCATCTTGATTAGATTTTGTTAAAGATATCCGGCCGAAAATGCATCATTGCAAAAAGGTTCATGATGGGAAAGCGCTGCAAATGAATGATTGATAGATTGGAAGCCATTATTAGGAATGAATATTCATATACAATCTTTCTACATTATTTGTCATACATAATGCAATTTTTGAATACTTAGCTCTTTAAAATATAAAAATTCAATATTTCCAATGATCGATTTTCAAGTCAACAGTAAAGACCTTCATAAGTTTGATTTTTTCTAATTCTCTAAATTTGTTTGTTTGACTTGTAAATAAGTCCCCCTAAACGGAAAGAGGGGTTCGAACAGTTGACTCAAAAAAGGAAGGGGGAAAAAAAATGGATCAAGACTAAATGGTGTATCGTTATTGGGGATCATCGTTCAAAACTATGGCTCATTAGGTGTTAAGTTAACTGCAAATGGACACTCTGGTTCTGTTGATAACAACTACATTACGTTTCAAACCTCAATTGGTTATTTGTGTGAGCAGTGGAACTCTAGGGCCCATTGTGGATTAGTTTGAAACCCACTATGCTGTAGTTGTGAACAACAATACCCGAGGACCAATTAGCAGTTGATTGGATACCAAATACCTTATAGTACTGATCAATATATACATTTATAATATATATATATATATACATTTGTATATATATATACATGTATAAATATATAATATATACATATAGATAAGAGAAAGAGAAGGGAGAGAGTATTTTGCCTCACTTCTCTCCCTTCTTTTTTTCTTTCTATCCAGGTAACACTAACAGCCGTTACCAAATGGTAATCGTATATTCTTATATCAAAAGATCAATTTTGGGAGAGTACGTATTTGCTTATATCTCTTAAAGTATAGCGATTTTTAGAACACAAAATATATCAAATTAAAGCTTGGTTAACCAGCTTTAATATTTTGGTATACTAAATCATGTCAATTAATAAGTAGAGTTATATGTACATTAAAAAAAGCCTATCTCGTGTACAAAATGACGCATATAATGGATTATGTATGCGTCAGAGACAAAGTAAAATTTTGAGAAGATACTTGACGCAAATCTAAGAAGCACATTATTATTTATTTTTTTCATAATCGATTTCTTATAGGTCAATACAGGCTCTGAATCATATGATGTAAACTCAGATTGTACTGAATTCTGAATTGATAGAATGCAACCAAGGTCATTTTTGGATTTATCATCTAAGGTTTACTAAGCTTAAAAGTACTATTTTACTCTGAAGCGAACAAATCATCTTCAACAGGCGAGTGAAGTTAATTGATACAAAAAAGCTATGAAATATGCTAACATTACACACTCCCTTTCTTGCTTTGTTTTTACTGAAAACTTTGTTTTATTAAAAAACATCAACATACGTCTGGTAGTAAATTAGATTTTCTTTAAATTATAATTATCATTGAAGTCTGTAACATCCACCATTTTGAAGAAATTGCGGAAACTATATTTTTACTAAATTTTTAAAACTTTGACCTCGTTGCGCGACCTCGTAATGTTGACTAATTTTGTTCAAACTTTGTATGTCGTCTTCTTTTATCACCAAGAAACAGAAAATTCACAATGTTGCTAACATTTCAAACATTTGAAAAATAAGAACAACCCTAATATATATATATATATATATATATAGATGTATTTGCGTGATTTTCATCTGTATTTACTTGTATATCTTCCAGTTCTTTGTTCTTGTATATTTGTACTTTTGTATTTGTAATATGATCTAAGTAATAAAAGACTCTTAAAGAAGCAACATACATATTCTCTATTCTTTATGTATAAAACGAGTCTAGAAGTGAACCTCCAGAAGACTCTACATTGGTGACCCGACTCACAGAGTCCATACAGTGAAGGAGGAATCTTGGGAATCTGAAGAAAACATTAACCATGTTTCAGTAAAAATACCCCCCTTCACATCTATCCGAACAACAGGATATTTTTTGAGGCTGGAGGCTCAATTTGAGCTCGCTAAAATCACTCAGGAGACAACAAGATTCGATTACCTTTTGAGCGCCTTGACAGAGGAAGTTATTTCTAGGATTTCCGAGCATCAGCTCAACGATCCGTATTCCAAATTAAAAACACTCCTAAAGGTGACAACGAATGGAACGGCCCAGGATCAAATTAATGAACTATTCAACCTAGTCCCTAATGCAAACAATTTGTGCATATCCGAAGTGGAGGCGAAGGCGTGGGATTTGGTGGATGATATTAAAAAGGGCGGAGAGAACTTTGAAGAAGTTTCATCAAAAGGCTTATCCTGTTTACCCTGTTCTTCTCACCCACATCTGTCTCAGGGTTCGACAAGTATAACTACAAGGACTTTGTCAAGTGCGCGAAAAGAGAATAACAAAATATTGGAGCATGCGGGCCGAATGCGTTTTGTTTGGAAGAGAAGAGAAAAGAAGATGATGTAGTTAAAAGGCAAGGATACTAGAGCTAGTTTCAAGTATTCCTTGTTAAAAGATAAGGAATCAAAATCTGCCTCAAAAAGAAAACACCTCTGCACCTGTATCAGGTAGTCATCCATTTAAAAAAAGTTATGCTTTTTTCATAATAAATATGGAAAAAATTATTATCGTTGTGATTCCCCTATTATATGCTTTAAAATTTAAATGATAATCAATCAAAAAACTAATTAAGCGTCGGGTTGGCCCGACGCTCTATAAAAACAAATATTGTCCAAATATTTTTCTGTCAAAAAATATCTAATTTGTTCACGATTGAAACTCACGTCTCTGACCCCTGTACATCCTATCGCAGATCTATAACATTATTAATTGATACAGGTGCTGAACGATCTTTAATCCCTCGTTCAAAAGTTATATATTTGTTTCAATCAGAAATTGAGCTTGTAGCAGCTAACAATTTGTCTATAGAGAATCATGGCTTTTCAATCAAAAAGTGAAATTACCTTTTCTTGATGAGTTTGAATGGAGATTTATTGTGACAGACATATTCGTCAAATAGGAGGTTGTTTTCAATTAGATGAAAGGGTGAACGATGTTAAAGGTGAGGGCTCTTGTTTATTTTCTGATCAAGTAGTAAAAAAATACCAGCTTTGCATGATAACTCATTTAAAGGGGGTTGCTTTATGGACTTTATCACAGCATTGAAACTGAGGGGATGCCTGTTATAGCTTGGTAAAGGAAATTTCGGCCTGAAAAGGAGTTAATTATCAAAATAGAGATCGATATTCTTTAAAAAAAATAAAATAATTGAAACTTATAAATCAAATTGGTCTTTTCCCGTTAATCTAGTAAGAAAACAAAATGGAGAATGGCGTCTTGTTGGAGACTATAACTATTAAATAATATAACAAAAGCTGATAAATATCCAATGCCGTCAACACAAACTTTTAATGAAAAAATAAGTAAGTCCGTCTTTTTCAGTATAATCGATCTATTAAAAGCTTACCATCAAATACCAATGGTCAAAGATTATAAAGAAAAAACAGCTATTTATACGCCTTGTGGCCTCTTTCAATATGTTCGGATGCCTTTTGGTTTGAAAAATGCTACAGGTACATTTCAAAGAATGATTGATGGAGTATTGGGGGTATAGAGGGATGTTTTGCATATGTCGATGGCATACTACTATTTTCCAATGGAGAGAATGATCATCATGATCTGATTGTAAAAGTAATAGGAATTCTTAAGGAAAATGGCTTGAGCTATAACGCTGACAAGAGTATGTTCTGTAAGAAAAAGTAGACTTTCTGGGGTTTACAATCAGTTCAAATGGACTAACCCCCAATGATAAAAAGATAAGTGAATTAAAGCATTTCGAAGTTCCCAGACAGTAAAAGATATCAAAAAACTTATTGGAGTTAGTGACTATTATAGAAGATTCATGCCCTATGTAGGCGAATTACTAAGCCCTTTTTATAATTTAATAAAAGGTAAAAAGGCTAAAGCCAAAATAAGCTGGTGTCCTGAAATCGATCATCATTTCAAGAAATTTAAAAAAGGACTCGATAAAGTTACTTCTTTTACTAATTATATCCTGGACAAGAAATACGTCTATGCGTAGATGCATCTGATATAGGAATTGGAGGTGTACTTGAACAAGGTAAGGGATGTTTGTTTCGTCCATCGGGGTTTTATAATAGAGCATTGAATGAAAGGGAACAACGTTATTCAGCCTTTGCTCGTGAATTACTTGCTGTAAGGGATGCGTAGCGACACTTCAATCATTTGATTGAAGGACGTGAAACAATTGTTTTACAGATCACAAGCCCTTTGTCGCTTCCCAGTTTGCTAAAATCCAAAATGGCCAGATGAATATTTTAGATACTTTTTGGAAATTAACGAAAGGGGGATAATTTTAAGACACATTTCTATAAAGTTAATATACCCGCAGATTTCTTATCAAGAATAGGCCTTTTACGATTAAATTTCATGATTGGAAACAATTTAAAGACGAGCAAGATAAAGAGATTGTAAGTTATCTAACCCTCTTGCTGAAAGAATTGAGATTGAGGATCAGTATATTTGGTGTGATGTGAGATGGAAAGTGCTTGACCAATTGTTCCAAAATCAATAATGTCTGACTTAGTTCAAAATTTCACGAAGAATCTCACAAAGGAATTAAAAATACTCTAAGGAAAATTAGCGGGCAATTTTATTGGCATAATATGTCAATAGATATTTAAAAAATATTTGGTAAATGTGATGCCTGTAATAGGTCAAATTAATCGGTTAACTAAACCTCCCTTTGACCATATTTAGTCCCCCGAACACATGTTTTTTCACGTGAATATTGATTTGATGGGACCTTTCCCAAAAGCCAATAGAAAAACGATGGCTTTAACAGCAATAGACAGGACAACCAAGTGTGTTAGAGGTATATTCTTTGGCTAGTAGAAATACTGAAAAAATTATTCAAGTTTTCAAAGCAAATTGTATATCCTGGTTTGGCTATCCCAAATTAATTACAACAGATCAGCGTGGTCAGTTTCGTTCATTGGTTGGAGAAAAATTTATGGGCAATTTTCAGATGAAAATATTTTAACATCTCCATATCATCCACAAAGTAATGGCCTGATCGAAAAGGAGCCTAGGACGTTGAAGGAGGCCATTAGATGTAAAATTGTTGATTCAGGACTAAATTGGGTGGAGGTTTTGCATAGTATTCTTTTAGACTTGAGGACAACATCTAGAATGGCGATAAGTTATATCGAGCTGAACAACTCTATGGGCAACCCATTTGCTCTATTAGGACAATTTTTCCTTTGTGAGGAGATGTAAGTTTAAATTCAACACGAGTCACAACAATAAAAGGATAATTTACAAAAAAAAACAGCCAACTTCAAAACTAATGCAAGCATGCGAAGTTTATTTATTAAGCCCCCCAATTAAGTCATCATTCGACCCTTGTTATAATGGCCCATACAGAATAATAAAAAATTGCGTAAAAATTTCGTAATTGATATTGATGGAAACCAAGGTCTGTATCTATATATAATTTAAAGCCGAAATAGTCTGAAGGGGGAAGTATGTGGTGCGTGAGTTTCATCTGTATTTACATGTATATCTCCCTGTCCTTTGTGTCTTGTATATTTGTAAATTTGATCTTAGTAATAAAAAGACTCTTAAAGAAGCAACATATACTCAATTCATTATCTATAAAACGAGTCTAGAAGTGAACCTCCAGAAGACCTCTCATCTCTCTCTCTATCTATATATTATATATATCAGGAACGACCGGGCACCCGGCCGGTGTCCCGGGTTTTTATACACCGGCCGGACGTCAATATTTTGTTCGTTTGTCATTAAAAAAAATCAGAAATAAATTTCTCGAAATACTTTCTTTAAAAAACGTCGTCACTCTTTTTGGAATTTTTTTTCTAAAAAAGAAAAAGTCATCACTTCTTTTCTTTAAAAAAAGTCATCATTTCTTTTCTAAGAAACGTCGTCACTTTCTAAGGAGATTCTTTTATAAAAAAACTTCGTCACTTATTTTGGAAGTTCTTATCTATAAAAAATAAACGTCGCCATTTTAGAATGTCGAAGGAACGAAAATTTCTATTAAGTCCCGGCCTAAATATATATAAATAATATATATATTATATACCTTCCATTTTTGATGATCGGTATCTCTAATTTTTTCATGTTGTACTTTTTGTTGAATCCATTTTTTCCATAACTTCCAACAAAATACGAAACTTTATATAAAAAGTACCCCAAACGATACGCTTCAAACAAATTCGGGAGCTGCAAAAATCAATATATTAACTCATTAAGAAATACTGTTTGGATGTCTTTGAGTACTTTGAAGGAATTTTTTATGTAAATTGTGAAATGTATAAATAAATACCGAGAGCAAAAAAAATCAATTATGCATATAATTCGATGAAAGCACCAATATAAAAACACATCAGGAATATTTTTGCATAACAATTTTGAATGTATCAAACATACGTATTATAATCATCATAAAAGAAAAAAATATTTCATTAGATGTATGTGTACTAAAAAAATGTTGAATATCAGATATCGTGAATGCATGAACTCAGTGAATATTTGTGCCAAATATTATCAAGGAAATAGCTCATTAATCAAGAGTTGAATGGGCGATCTTCGCTACTAAAAATATGTTGCGAGACAAACTTTATTGATGAAAGCTTGAACTATATGGTACGTTTACCCGTCAACGTTAAATAATTTCATAGTATATGGAAAAATACCGTAAAAAGGGGGAAAATGAGGGGAAAGTATCGATATTTGTTCAATGTTAATAAATGATTTGCAAGAACTTCATGAAAACAATTAAATCATCAGTTTAAACCATTTTAAAGTATTCACAAGAGTTAAGTAAACTTTTATTGAGTTCTATCATATCTCTATATTATAAGTCTTCATGAATTATTACGATATTTTTTATTGTATAACAATTTAATTTAGCCTTTTTTGTTCATTTTTTCGAATTTGACATCATTAACCCTTAAAAATGCTACTGCAGGTAAAGTATGTTCCCAGGAGCCTCGGAACGTGCTAATTTGGAGCAGAGCGAAGAGACTGAGGATGAAGAAGCAACGGACAAACCACAAGGATAGAGGGAGACAATACTAAATATAGGCTACACGGAACATAGGAAAGTCCAAAAGAGCCTTGTCAAATATTAACAAGACCTCTGATGTAGGTGAAATATTGGTAGGGACAACAATATTGATTAAATCCTTATGGCTAAAAAACCTCAGACATTCAAATAAGCATGATTCATAAAACACACTTACAAGAAATAAAAAGAGGGTATTGTGAATTGTTTGTTTTAGTATGAATGTTATTTTACTGATGAGCTATAATTCCTTCCCGGAGTATTAATTTTAAACTATAAGGTTTATTCATGTATTTTTACGTAACTACTCCAGTTTATATATTTATGTATACATTTCGGTTGTATTGTACATACATAACATTTATATTTTTATGAAGGAATAAAAAAAACAGGATAAAATAGTTAGGTTCATCTGTGATGCAGCAAAGATTCTTTATAGCCAAAAGATAAAACAATAAAACTGATTAGTTTCTTTTATAAATATACACCACAGCATAGAAGCTGATTCATAATTAAAGCTGAAAACATCACAATTAGCTTTGATAACAGACCGTACCTGATTAAGGCCATTCAATTCTTGTGAGCCATTTAAAGCTCAGGACCAGAGGGTTGAAACCAGTTGTACTTCGTAACATGGGAAACAATGATATCTTATATTACAAATGTTATGAAGTAATTCTCAGCACTGACTATACACAAGGATCTGGGAGAGATGAAAGTTACATTTTTGCCGAAACCGAGTAAAGATGACTACAGCTCGGCTTAGTCATTCACTCTGCCAAACTACATTTTTAAAGGACTCGATAGAATTTTACAATGACATACAAGTACATGCAACAAAGTCAAGGTGGAAAACAAAGTTTTTCTATGGGATACCTGGTATGGTGTGGGCAATCTTCAAGGCGTCGTGAGCATCGTTTTGTTAGTGAAAAAATATTCAAAATTTAATGAATGAAACAAGCGACTACTTACAGGCAATCAATCGTATCTGTCTTGATAACTTTCTTGTTGAAAACTCTGACACTATTATATACCCAGACGGAACAAAGACGACAAAGACAGCACAAGAGCGGGATGAGCATCACTAGATATAGGCCGGAAGCAGGCCCATGCTGTTTGGGGGGCCTTACAGTTGTTATGGGGGGCACAGTTGCACATTCATTAAAAAATCGGGCCCACGTCACTCAGTGGGGTGGGCGGGCCTGACTAGATGTGATATAGCATTTATCAATCTATATATATCTTAATAGGGAAATATCTTCCGAGCTGAGGTAATTGCCATCACAACAATCTGTAAAATATTTACTCCTTCGAAATTCAAGAAAGGAAATTATTTTTGAGTACTAATAATAATACACATATGCTAACTAATTTTTGAAGAGTGGTATCCTATTGATCTTGATTATCCATTTGAAGGCCCTTGGGATAAAAACAGACCTTAATCGGATTTTGTTTGAACTGTATGATATCCGTAGTGACTTTTGCGGGAGACAAATAAGGATTACCTTCTGAAAATGTTCAATTTGTGAAATTTTGCTTTAGGATTTACTTTATATTTCACCAGATACTGAGGTTCAACGATTAATCCTGCTCTATTCCATTGGGCAGAGCCCATACGGTATCTGGTGTCTCTTGACTCAATATCCCTTCCTAAAAGAAAAAGCGAAAATATCCTCTAAGTGTCTGTATGACGAGAACTTCTTCATTAGAAAAATATCGAAGAATACACTTATTGAAATTGAATAAAGAAATATAAATCAATGCAAATAGGGTCGGAATATGAGTCTAGATTTTTCATTTTCAGCTTAACGATACTGCATCATATACATTTATACTTGATGTATTTAATATTCAAATAAACTTCTTAAAAGTAATCGTCTTTGATAATCACAAAACGACTTTCAAGCACATAAAAAAACGCATATTTTACGGATGATACTAAATGCCTACATAATGCAAAACTCCCACTTTCACAACACATCCATTCGCTTTAAATTTATGCCATAATGTGACCCATCGGGAGGAAAAGCAAAGTTTTATGTTGATAATGAAATAGCTTGAATCGAAATAGCTTATGTATTGTGTTGTGTGTATATGTGTGTCAAGTGGGTCCGCCGATTTTTTTGATTTTTTTTGCCTATATGGTTTTATAGAATTGCATCCGAAGGATATAAATAAGCATTATAGATTTAAAATTAGTCAATCGAACCTAGGATCTTATCAATGAGTACCAAAAATGGCCATCCCCTCTCGGGATTCGAACCTGCGCCCCATCATTGAGAGAGTGAACACGCCTTAGCACGCACGGCTATCGAGCTCCCTTATTTCTCCCGGAGTATACGCTTTGGAGAGGGATTTGAGGATCTGCCTGCTCCTTCGGCACATGATCATTGGTGTGACGTACATAAGTCCATTTTGGTCCATTTATCAAT
>CP045893.1:2419573-2451370 GCA_013387185.1 Caligus rogercresseyi
TTTTTTTTGTTTTTTTTTTAATAAATATAATTTGTTTATTTCATTCTTCTAGGGTTATCTTACATTCCGTACGTTGCAAACGTACATTATATCAATTTTGTACTCTCAAACACATAATAAAAGCAATAAAGGAATACGCCCATAGGCAAGAAAGAAATAAGAGTAATAATAAAATAAAAGGGAATTTAAAAGATCTGGTTGATAAAATAGTGGCAGCTTGATCTTCTCAGTCCACACGAAGGGAAAAAGATTGTTTACATTTGTACTCCCTATTGTTGTCGTTTGACGCACTAGAGACCGAACGAAGAGCTTCTATATGTCTTCCGACGAGGCGATGGAGACCCACAGGGAGTCCAGATCCGCCCGTTCTTGATGCATAGAGGACCCTTTGAACCGTGGATACCAGATGCTCTATCTCATAGGCTTCCTGATAGGTAGGCGAGGTCGACACAAGCCCAGTCCGGAGGAGTTAGCATCACCCCATATGCTCCAATATTACTCCTTCCACCGCTTTGATGGCTGGGGCGACCCTAGGACAGAAGTAAAAGAAGTGGAACGAAAGTCTCCTCGACCTTCCCGCACCAATGGCAGCTCCGCTTCCGGGGATCCACATGGGACTGTTCATGAATAAAGAAGACGTGGCCAGACGGTATCTAAACCATTTTGATGAGAGTCTGTGAAGCGGTTCTTCATTATTATATTAGACTCCGCAAGCAGTTTGTCTGCCCCAATGCCTAGATTTCTCAGTCGCTACTTACGATAAGAAACGGACGTCCAGAACACGAATAGACTTTCGAACCGTCTGATTGTCTATATCTATGATTACTTGTTTATTTTTATGAAACTAAGGAAGTCTGTCATGACTCTTTAAGACTTAATTGCAGCTATGATTGAATTCCAAGACAGAAAACTCTCATTACTATCTTCATCACTCATCGATTGTTTACTAAAATCAAAATATATGAAGATATAAGCGTCTCGACAATCTCATAAAGTTTGTTTAAAATGACCATAATATTTTTACACTTTTAAACAACTTTTTCTTATCTCATATTTTTTTCTGATGTTGATGAGTTTTAAAAAAAACATATGTAATTCAAATTAATCAAAATAAATTTACACTGTTTGTTGATGATGAAAAATAAAAGTCAACCAAAAAAAATAAGCAAAAAATTCCTTTTCGTAAATTTGATGAACCGCTCCGATTTCAGACCCTTGAACTTCATATCCTTATTGTGCTATATAATGCGGATTAAATATTATTCCATCATATAATTATAATCCATGTACTCAACTAGCCCATTGCCGCTCTGGGCTGGTGCTAGGCCCTCCGGGGCGGGTGGGTGGCTACGGCCACAGCATTAGACATGGTAACATATCTTTGGATAATATGTTGAGGCAAGGGTTGAACCTTGCATCAAACAATGAAGTTTTTGAAGCTTTATGATGATGGAGACGTCGTATAGAAAGAAGTTTTATGATAGAGAATGATATGAGTCTTTTTCAAAAAAAAAAGTAAAGGGAAATTTTTTATATTATCCAGTAAATTCGGATTAAGTCCTCTCCTTATAACTACTAATATATACATGTATTTATTTTTCTTTTCCCCTTTTCTTACTTTAAAAAACCTCTATCGTCTCATAAAAAAAAGTGGGCACAGATACTTAGCAACGTGCAGCGAGGCAAATATGAAGCAAAAGACTATGCACTAAAAAGTTAAGGAAATTATATATACCTTGTACTAATATATTTACTTATAATGAAATAACGCCAACTTAAAAAGCCTCCTTTGTGAGCAAAGAGGCAAATGCTCACTTCCTAAGACCTTTTTCATGATTATTAGGAGGGAAAATCAACATTATAAACTTTGCGCGGGAAACTATTTTCATGATGTTATCGTATTCATGAGTACCATGTAAATATTCATATTCATAGAGCTTTCCCTCTCTTTCTTTATATTCGGAGCGCGTCCACTGTGTTTCCTGTGAGAAAAGGGGGAAGAGTTTGAAGTATTCAAACTGGTTGATAAGATTGGTGAACCCAAGGTGGGGCAATACCAAGGAGAATATAAATAAGGTGAGGCAATGGGAATCGACGTAGGCAATTGCAGGGCGACAGCTGACTATTTTGTTTTGATGTCACAGGTGCTACGCTTGATTTCTAGTTCAGTTCAGTTCATATTGATATTGTTAAGTGAAAATGACATATTCTCGAGGAAGTAATCGTGTTTGTGCTATCCCCTCTTGTTTTAATCCTCAAGATGTACAATATTTTGCACTTCTGACGAAGGATCTTGATATCCAACGTCTGTGGATTGCATGATGCAGAAGATCCGACAGGATTGGCCTAAAGAATGCGAAGATCTGCGATCGTCATTTTACTCCAGATGACTTCCAAAGGAATATTCAGGCTGAGCTTCTTGGCATCTTTGCTTGGAAGAAGCTTAATTCTCAAGCTGTTCCTTCACTCTTCATCCCTGGATCACCCTCCTCAAGTGTGTCCAAGTCCTTCAAACAGGTCCATCAAGAAGCCCGTGAACGAAAAAAAAAATTGTGTGGACTATTGAGGAGGAATGAGGAGCTCTCACTCACGAAAATGAAGCTGTCCTGCTACAAAGTTAAGTGCCTCAAACTTAGCTCATAAAACTTTAAGGAAACTTTAATTAGAACCTCATTCGAAAAGGATTACACAGCGATTCAACAAAAAGCCTAATGAATCCTTCGACAAAGTGGCTACTCAAAAGAAGATGTAGCTACCGCCCTCATCCTACGGAGCATATGTACCCGGGCCTTTGAGTACTTGCGCTAACGGAAACTCCTTCCTCTGCCTAGTCGGCATACACAAGAAAAATTCCAATGACTGTTTTAACGAGGGCCTCTCCTATATCGCTGGATACTTAGCCATGAAGTTTAAAGACCTCCACCCGAATTTGGGGAAACAGACGAGTAATGTTGAAGGATTTGAAGAAACTCAAAGTCCTTGGATTGAATTATTACCGCCCCTTCATTCGATTTTTGAATTTCTGCCACCTTTAGAAAATAATTATCAATTTTTTCATAATGGCCATAAAGACCCCATGTTTTTCAAAGACTTTTTAAACCACTTATCAATTTATATCCAAATTGGTCAAAAAAATATAATTACTTTTGTAAAAAAAAACAGAACACTGATTCGAGTCAATTTTCTTAATAAGCTACTTCAACTTAAAAAATGCTAGTGAAAACACATAGGCCAGGTTAATAATTAGCGTAATTATATTTATATTCTTATATTCCCCCTTTTTTGTATGTACATATATATAATTCTATTATTGTGATTTATAAATTTTCTTCAAATTAAAATCTTGATTGTAAAAATTATTTTTATTGTTTGAAATTATTAATTGCTAATTACTTAAAATAATGAATACTAATGATAAGTCATTTACATAACAATTGTTTCATGCATTAGAACAATATTTTAATGAAATATTTTCAATGAGATATAAAGTTGAATAATAATTTATAAACCAACTATAAATAAATAATTTATTTATAGTTGTCTGTATTTTAGTGTAGTTATTTTTTACACTGTCTTATAATATTTGATGGCCGAAAAAAAAATTATAACCGTAAAAAAAATTAAAAAAATGAACCATAGCACTAATAAATAATGTTATTTATGTAGCATTCGTGACGTCCCAAAAATTTCTCTTTGAACAAGAGCATAAGTCAAAAATCTCCTCTTTGACTCACCTTATTTATATTCTCCTTGGGCAATACCAAAACAAACAGTGTAGCAGTGTGACTACTCAATGACGTCACTGGAGAACGATTATTTATCTTTATATATATCAATAATCTCTCTATCTCTCTATAAAAGATATATATTATAATATATATATATATATATAGATATATATATATATATAGATATATATATATATATATATATATATATATATATGTGTGTGTGTATAAATAAATAAATAAAATACATATATTTAAGAATATAAATTATATAAATATATATATCGTTCTCCAGTGACGTCATTGAGTAGTTAAACTGCTAGGATTACATGTTCGTTTTTGTATTGCCCAGACCTTATTTTACAGACCTTGAGTGAACCGTGGTATTAATTTATGACGTCATATGTGCTGGACATTTATTTCACAGACCTCATTTTTTTGCAAGGCTTTATTTCGTATTTCATAATTTAAAAACCAATTATAACATTGAAGTACAAAGTACTCATGACAGAAAGACGCCATGTTTGAAAAACATTATTTATAGTTGTCTGTATTTTAGTGTAGTAATTTTTTACACTGTTTTATAATATTGATAGCCAAATAAAGAATTTTATAACCGTTAAAAAAAAAAGATAAATTAAAGGAATAAAACAGATCATTCGCTCCTTGCATTCATGCCTCTAGTCGGTCATGATATAATCAAAGAGGAAAGAATGACAGAGGCAGGACATAACAAAGTACTCATGACAGAGAGACAGACGCCATGTTTTGAAAACAAAAATACAAAGAGAGATATAACATTAACACAGGACCGAGTACTTTTCCTTTTTTTTCGCACACGGTGCTGATGAGAAAATAATAAAAAGGTAAAGAACTACAGAAATATAGAATATATTAGTTAAATGATTTTTAAAGTCAGACTCAAAAAAGATGATCAATGATTCAAATGTCAACAATGTCTTGTAATAAGAGTCATAACAATAGCTTGTAATTTCATTTTATAAATAATGTAGATAAAAATGTCAACAGTGGTAGTATTTATATGTTAATGTATATCATGGTGCCCTTCCGTCAATTCCCTCATTTTATGACGGGGATCATTAAAATGATGCCCTTTCATCAATTTTATGATTTATTTAAAATATTTCAATAAAATACTCCTGAACATGTTTGAAGGCTTAGTATATTCCAGGGGCATATTTTGCTTACTCAAATTTAATAAAAGATAATGACAATAATTAAGATAGAATTTTTCTTTTAATATTCACTCCATAAAATGTTGTATTATATATAAAGCTCCCATATAGTTTGAAGCCTTATTATATGCATTAACAACATTAGCATTTATAGATAGACCTTCAATAACATCAATAAATAATTGAGTTGCGACAATTGCAAGGTTGGGGCAATACAAAAGCAAACATGTAGCAGTGTGACTACTCAATGACGTCACTGGAGAACGATTATATCTCTCTCTATATATATATCAATCAATCTATCTATATAGTATGTGTGTGTGTATAAATAAATGAATAAATAAATATATATAAATTATATAATATATATATTCGTTCTCCAGTGACGTCATTGAGTAGTTATACTGCTAGGATTACATGTTTGTTTTTGCATTGCTCAGACCTTATTATACAGACAGATATAAACCGTGGTGTTAATTTATGACGTCATATGGAGCCGGATATTTTTTTTGCGAGGGCTTCATTTTATTTCATAATTTAAAAACCACTTATGCAGTAAAAAGTCTCCCTAAAGGTTACATTAGATTAATAAGTTAGAGCACCCCCTAGGGAGCAAAAAAGAACTAACATTATAGCCAACTCCTATGCAATATATATATGTAGCATATGTACTTATGAAATAATGCTTACAAATAAAACTTTTTTGTTTTTCATCCAATTTTAAAATTTCTTCACATTTGCATTAGTCTCCCCAATTGGGAACAACTATATTAACAAATTTAAGTTTTTTGAAAAAATCGTTTTTTGGGTTTTCTGAAAAATTATATGAAACACTTGAGAATGATTTATTTATAGTTTGTTGTAAGACTTTTAAGCTCCTTCTTATGAACTTAAGTTGAAATCTGAGAGTTTACCAGGAGCGGAGAAAATAACACTTTTCCATTTGACAGTTTTTATGCCAAAACTCAAAAAAATTATAAACCAAAATTCCTTTTAAAAACAACGAACTTATTAACAATGCAACACTCTATAGATATTATTTTATAACTTGATGCGATCAATCCCATAAACAGCCCAAAAACGGCCCCCCAAAATTTAGGATTTCAAAAATATTCCGCTTCGTCCATGAAATTCAACCTAATATTCAATCCCGGATTTGAGGCTCTTAATGACCTCGGATCCGGATACTGATAACATCAAAGTTGCTCCTTTGTGAAGCTGAATATGATTGTGCAAAATATATTGCGAAAACTGGCAAATTGAAAAAAATCCGGATCCCGGCCCAAATATGTCCCGGAGGCCGGACATTGACTTAACCAACCTAGGTTATTTTGCAAGGCCTTCATTTCGTATATTTTGTTTTGAACTTTTTTTCGTATTAAAAAGTCGCCCCAGAGGTTTTCTTGAATTTCCCGACAGGCCGGTCCGGTTTTCCGGGAAATTTCTTTGGACCCGATTGTAAACCCTATTCTTGATGTACTTTCAGAGTAGCTTTTTTTCGAAATGGGAAAGAATCAAAAGTTAAGGAAATGTCATAATCCTGGTCCGGGAGTGTCTGGATCCGGATTTTTTTCCGGATCCAGGTTCTTTGGGCAGAGATGCAGATAACTTTTAGTTTGCGTTCTGTCTCTAAAACATCTCACTTACGAACTATGGACAACCAAAGTTTTCCAAGCCTTTTTTGAGGCCTTTGCAAGGCCGCTAGGTCTTAGTTTTGTTTTTACCAAAAGATGCCTACGGCCAAAGCCCACAAACATATAATTACATCCCGAGCCTCCTAACCCTCAAAAATCCATGCAAACCGCAAAATCCTCTCACAGACACAAATCTGGTCTGATCAGAATCTAACCTAGCCCAGAACCATCACAGTGTCAAGATGCATCTGTGTGCCAAATTTCAGTTCTGTAGCTTCTGTAGTTTCGGCGTCTATAGAAGTCGGACGGACGGACAAACTCCAATTATAATATTAGGATATAATAAATGTAATCATATGTAGAGTATAATGTTTATTTAAACAAAAAATATTGTATTATGTACATATATAGATGTATTTAAATGTATATATAAATATAATTCAAAAGAATACAAATTTCTTGCTATATTAGCTAAATAATTCATCTTGTCGGATCTACCGTAGTCCTCCATTTGCTGTAATAATATATCATTATATTTTTATATATTTTTTTGGGATGGATGGTCCCCACACTTCTCAAAATCCACAGCATTTAAGGTGTATTTAAACCCGCTTCCTCCTGATAGGACTCTCGTGGCGATCAGTCGTGGAGTAAGTGCCCTAACATACGAAGAACTGTATGGATCCCGAGAGTGCCTTGGGGATCCAGACCAGTGGGAATCCGGAGTACTGTAGGGATCCGGAGTGCATCAAGGATCTATTGTGGCCAGGGGAGGTTCTCCAGCTGAAATACCGTAGGGAAATGTCATCCAGCAAAGATGATCCGGGAAATCCGTAATTGTCCGAATTAACACAACAAAGTCCTGAGCTTATTATTATTTCTTATGTTATTGTTCATTCCTCACGAAACCTACCTTACCTTACCGTAGCTCAATGTTCATAGGTACCCTTATGGGTCTATTATATACTTATATATGAACGAAAAAGTACTCAAAATGGGCTCATTTTACTATGTTTATATAATAAAACTTACCAAATGTGCTCATTAATGCTCAATAAAGCTATTTTGAATGATAAGCTGGGCTCAAAAGTACGTAGTTTCCTTTAAAAATGCATTTTATACAAAAGTGTGTTAGAGAAAAATTCCTAGTATCAAATATTCCGAACACAAATATGCTTTATCAGATTTTTCCTTATGCGTAAGTGTTTTATACAATTATTCCTAGAACCAACAACCCTAAAGGAAAAAATATTTCCTTCTCTCCAAGTACAAGAACCTCTCTCACAAAAGACTACATAATCCTCACGGATATGGTGGTCTTGGTGTTCTCGATTTTTCGTCTATGTGGAGAAACATGAACTCACGATGGTTTACAAGGTTAGAAGATTGTACAGAGGATTGGGCAGAAATGATAAAACAATATCTGATCTCCCAAAAAGAAGACTTAAAAAAGACCTCCATAAGGGTTATTTTCAAATTTTAAGAAAATCCTCACTCATGTGTCCTCTTCTAAAGGAAATGAGCAAAGCAGCAACACCACTTATTGTTAAGTTTGAGGAATACCTTGGTTGGCAAATGCCTGCAATGGATGCAATATCCTCTTTAAGGAAGGACCTTTCAACGTTCCAAGGGTTGTCGTGTTTGGGGGACATGGAATTTGAAAACAGCCTTTTAGGGAAGATGATCTTCCATAGAATAAAACACATTCAAGGACCACCAAAGTTTAAAAATAGACCTGTTACTCCCTTTAGGATAATTTTTTTCCAATGTGGCCCCACAAGTCTTGAGAAGATGCGGAACGAAGGCTACTCTTTCGCCCTTTTTAAATTACCTCTCCAGGAGGGAGATAGATCTAGACATTAAATTATGCATTAAAGCCTTTAAAAACCCTCTATTGACCTCTGCAGAAAAATGGTTCAAGTACAGGGGTCTCAGCGGAACACTCCAAGTTGGGAAACACTTCGGTAGTGGAGAAGGAAAAAACTGTTATTTCTGCAGAGAGGAATCCGAAACTTCGAAACACCTTCTATGGTCTTGTAGAAAACTCTTCAAGTTTTATGAGGAAACGATAGGAATAATTAAAAGCCACTGGAAAATTACAACCTCCAAGAACAACTTCATATCATTCTACGTGGGAGAAGAGGCGGACCATATCAACGCAATTATTACAAAAACACAGTTTTTTATTTATGCAATAAAAGCAAAAAAAGAAATTTTATGTGATTCAGTGATAAATATTACAAAAAACTATTCTAAATTGTTACCAAAATTTAAAGCATAATTGCTTTTAGTATGTGTTTTAACATGTTTTAATTTTTTGTTACTGATGTTTTCAATCTTATGCTAATTTTTATTACTTGTTTTCTGTGTTTGTTTTGAAATGAAAAAAAAAAATGCTTATAGTCTGCGGACTATCAAAAAAAAATGTTGTCGTCTCTCGAGTTCAATTACTCTCCTATATTCTCTCTTGTTGAAATAATAAGTCTCCTTATCAGCGACACTTTGGGTATTTTTAACCGTCTTTCAGCTCTTTTAACCATCTTTCTTAAGCCACTCAACTCTTTTGTTCACCAGGGAACTACTCTTTTATGCTACGTCGAGCGCGTCCTTTATACATTGAGTGAGGTCATAGGCTAGTTTTTTTTATTTCACTTGGGTAAACTTCACTTTCATTTCCCTTCAGCGTTGTATTGCTTAGAGGACACAGGACATATCGGAATTCAGACCATTTCACTCTCCTCAAATTTTCAACAAAGTTGGTTGCATGTGCAGGTCTATTCGAAACATAATATATTTATGATCAGACATGGTCAAAGGCAAAGGCCCTCATCGCAAAAAGGATTATAACGGATGAACCTCTTCATCCATGGGAATTGAAGGCAATTCTTCTATCGGCTGCGTCAAGGACCGCTGTCTTAGACCTCAAGATACCTTCCTTTTTCGGGACAATTCGTGGACAGGGCGTCGGAAGAAATTAAATACTTTGCATCGGTAGCGCTAAGTCATCGAAAATATATTAGAATATTTTTAAAAAGATTTAAAGATTTTGATTAGTTGCCATCTGTGTTATATAATTTTAGTGTGATATAATGAATTATATTATTGTCAGGGATTTTAAATTGATGTCATGTATTATATAATATCATTGCAGTGTAATGACCTGTTTAATTATACGTAATTATAATTAGGACTTTCTCTGTTGAGATATTTTTTTTAACTAAAATGTTTATTTGTGTACTTTTTACGTATTTACCTCAATTTTAAATACATATTATATATTTTTGTATGTGTTTTTAAAGAACTGTGGAATTAAAAAAATATATATAATTCTCATCCGCTTATGTTGTTTCGACTATTTCAATCCCAAAAATAAAAATAAAAAGTATATTCTATATAGAGTAAGGCATACGGGTAAAAACAACATAGTCTTCAATGAATACAGCTACCACATCATTTAAAAAAGATAATGCTCTCAGCGGCGGCGAGATATGGAGCACTTTCGCTACGGATACCGTCAGTTGTGGAAGACTCTTGGAGTGTCGCCGCGAAAGAAATAAAATATTTCCCATCAAAGTCGAAGAGTCTTTTAAAATAATAAAAAAATTATTGGAATTTTAGTGGTGTTTTTTTTAAATATTTCTTTTATTGTTGTGCATTCTTTGTCAAGTTATTTCTTTTAATGTTGTGCATTCTATGTTAAGTTATTTATTTGACTTTATGTTTGTTAATCTTTTTTGAAGTTTTCATTTTATACTACAATGTATTTTAATACACAATCACTTCATTGAAATAAAGATTTGTAAAAAAAAAGATTTCAATCTTTCAACAAAACTACTCCTTTCTGCATTTCTCTATCTGAAGAGCTACGGGACTTCATGCAAGGCAGAAGCATAATGAGGCGACTCAACTGTTTGAAAATAATCAAATATGTTAGCAAAAAGTTACTTACTAATCGTGCTACTCGTGCTAAAAAATATTTATCCAAACAGCAAAATAAGATGGTAAGTAATAAGACAATTCAAAGAGAAGTACTCCATACTAGAGACATATTAAAAAGAAATTTTTGCCTTTATTTTGGTAACCTTGAATGTATTTTTTAATATTAATTTTATGGAGGATATCTTAAATATTCTGATTTTTGATAATATCTCCACCAGTCCCCATGAGGCCAATGTGGTGCGGTCAGCAAAACAGTGTGCGGCGCTGATTCATCACCTTTCGCTCCACCTCCCACGCGGAGTATATTTGCAACAATTGGCCAAAGGTTTTATGATGGGTCGAGTCAGCTACACCGCAGCGGTGACTCATGTACCTCGACTAAAAAGCGACGTAACTGGTCCATTGAAGGCTGCAAGATCGATCCAGGTCTCCATAAGCAATGCAGCTAGATCTTTACTTAGCGTAAGGGCTAGCAGTCACATGCGGATCGATGCTCTGCTCCACAAGGCTGGACTTCCATCCCTCAATGGGATATCGGTTAGGGCTGTGGCTATAGAAACCTGGAAATGCTTTTCAAGCCGGTATGGTAGCAATGGCGATCGAAACCCGGTAGGTAAGATCTTATTCAGTGCCCAAGGTGGGGTCAATCTACTCGTTCTCGGACTGCCGGCCTCATCCGATCTCCTCTCCCTAAGTTAGTGGGCACATTCGTCACCAGTGCTGCAGCTATTTGGAACAGTAGCCCTACACTTCACAACGCCCAAAACTATGAGGGAAGCATATGTTGTTGCCAAGTCTTTGGAAAAATGTGACCCTATATAATATATAGCAAACGATAGTGTTTTATATATATATATATATTTTAATTTAAGGTTGTTTTTTTTCTTTGAAAAAACCTTTTGGTTTTAATTATATATTTATATTTTAGTATTTGTTTCAATTTATATAGTTTTATATATTTTTTTTACATTGTATTACTTATTTTAAATTCCTGACATCCCAGAGTAGCCGAAGTGCTAGGATGTTTCTTGGAAAATATAGACGATTACACACACACGCTTTTATGCCCAATATAAACAAATATTTCTTTCTCCATGATCAGCTAACGATGACGTCGTACAAATTACTTTGTTTAGTTTGGGCATAGGCGACAGCTGAACGATGTTTCACTGCTATTGAAGGGAATAAGCGCTCTATGATTACATCCCTTTCATAAACGCTTCTAGATTTTCTGCACCAAAATTTGGAATCATCTCCTGCTGCAAATCCATGAGTCAAACTTTCCACGCCAATGATCAAGAACTCCTATAAATCACAAAGTAAGTTATTAAAAAAAACAGATCCTTACTTCGATAGACTAATTGTAATGTGATAGTGCTTATTGATATCCCCTATATAGGCAATTCTATCGAACCAAATAGACAAAAAACATTTTTTCTTCTTGATACGAGATATATTATTTTTTATATAATCTTTATTATTAATTATATATTATTAAATCTTAAAAGGACGCTATGCAATATATTTTTTATAAATAATTTGTTTATATATTTTTGTGAACGGAATGATATCAAAAAATTTAATATATATTATTATTTTAATAAATTCGCGGCATCTTATTTTACAACATGAATATATTCATGTAATATATATACATATATATTTATATATTAGACGTCAATTCTCCAGAATATAAAAAGGAAAGAAAATAAAAATCATCAATCGCTTAGTCAGTCAACTTGAGTTATTTCTCAAATCAATCAATTTACATAATTGGTATCTCTGTCTTTTGTGTGTGTGTGTCATTCTTTCTTTCTTTCTTTACATTGTAATATTGGAAGACGAACAATTTAATAATATGAATATTATAACAATATTGAGAGGGAAAACTTTTACTAATCGAATGAAAAAATAAATAGTAAGTATGGAGTTCATTTTTTGTAAGCTAAAAAATCTTCCCACCAAGAGTTTTCGCATAACACACCTGACGAATTCAGGGATCTTACTTTAGCTACTTAAAGGCAAATATATGTAATTTTACTCGATTTTAAGCCATATTTTAAAACAAAAAATCATTTTTTAAATAGTTTTGGCAATGGATTTTGACATTTTATATTTTTTAAACTACTTTTTGAGTTTGACTCTTTTTTAACCATTCAATTACTTTAGATGGCATTGGAAGATTTCCTTTTCTGACCATCTTTAGGGATTCATTTTTCATTATTTCAGCAAAGGCTTCAACCTTAAACAAACACTTTTCTCAAAGACATAAACTTCTATATTGAATCGTATATATATATTCTTAACCCGTTGAATTTACAAAGACTTTGTGCTAGTTTTAAGAGAAACATGATGTTTTGGTTAGCCCTGTTGATATTTAGTTATATCAATTAAAATTTCCAAGACTTCCAAGTTGAGTAGTAATCTTCGAATCCATGAAACTCAAAAAAATATACAAGAGCTTAGCAACTGCGTGTAAAAAGTGGGAGAAGGTAAATCGCTTGTGCCTTAATGTTTTGTCTTCACTATTTGTGTGTGCAATAAGCAAATATGTAATACACTTGATATTAAATGCCTTAGTTGTGAATTATGTATTTGATAAATATCTGTCATTTGTATATTTTGGTAACAAATGCATATTTTTTTTTATTTTTTCGGAGATTTTCGAGCACCATTATATTAATTCATATATTCTCTCTTTTTGCCGTTGCAATATGACTTCCCTCCATATTGATTCATCTGTCCAAAGTATTGGTTTAAAATTATTATTACAACAGGGAGGAGGAAGAAGTTTGTTTCTAAAAGATGGAATGGGGAAGACATGTGCCAAGTTTTTATCTTTTAAATGAGCAGCACACAAAACTCCAGACTCAAAGATGTCAGCGCCAGAAATGCCAAATATGTGATGTAATTCAAGAGTATTCGAAAGCCGCATTTTTAGTTTATATATGTATTGGTGAAAAATAAATTGATGCTGAATAGATCTAGGAGGAAAAAAAGAGTAAGAAAGAAAAAAAATGAGTGGAGTTGTGAATTTGTTTGATCTAATTAGGGGTTTTAAACATATTTAGAGATATTTTTCGGAGAAGAATATATTTTTGTATTTTCTTGTACTTATTGATGATTTCGCAATTGCTTTCACTTTTGTTAAAAATTAAATTATATAGTCACGTATATATAATATAATTCTATGGTTTTATATATATTCCTTGCTAGGAACCGGCACATGAGTCTATTTTTTAACTAACATGAAGGACTATTTTATCATATGTATTTCAAACGATTCATCTGCCGCTCCCTGCAATTTTTTGTTGATACACCCGTATTATCGAATAATAGTAATTTTTAAATGAAGGATGAAATTGAAAAAAATTCAAAATAGTTTTTTTCTTTTTTAAAAATTAAAAGAAGGCGTTCTTCTTTCAGAAGAAGAAAAAATAATGTTTTTTAACAAGGTCCTTAAGAGAAGGATAGGATGTAGTATATGGAGTAGAGAACGAGATATACAAAAAAAATATGAGGTGATGATGTAATCATAGATATAATTTGTGATGGAAATGAGTATTCATCTCATTGTGATGGTAACAAAAATGGTAGTTTGGCAAACGTTTCTTCGTAGAGGGAAATATTTAGAACAAATTGTTTTCAGCAGTCATGCTTGATTTACATGAGAACCGTTAGGAGCCATGGCAAAGTTGATGACAGTAGATTTAAAACACAAGCTAGAGCCATTCCAATAATTCAGGCACACTAGATTTTTTAGAAAGGGTAGAAAAGGATGGATATCCTTGAGGATGAACATCTTAAAAGGAGAGTGTACCCAATTACTACACCCTGTATTTTAACCAGAGGAAGTACGAAGTGGCCAAAGAAGAAATAAACTAATCCTACATGTAAACAAGTACGCTATTATTTGTGATGGTATGAGAGGTTGCAAGACATAATTCTGATATATATATATATATATATATATTAATAATGGATCTTTAATATATGAATCAGTTTTAGTTGTCTCCATACATATCATATAAGTATTTATTTTCAGTTAGTGATTGCAAATGGGACTTAATACAGTCCTCGGAAACACTCTGTCTATGCCTCCAACGAGGACCCTTCATCTTATTTCTAGTAGAAGTCTCTGTACAATATACAGGGTCGGTACTAGTACAGAAGGTATTAGTTGGGAGTAGTAATTGGTATCGATATATTTGTGAAAAAAATCTGTCGTTTATTTGGTATCGATATGTGCAATCCATTTTCCATACAAAGTCTCTACTAACGATTGACAAAAATCATTTGGTAATATTTTTAAAGTGATTTGTAGTGATAGAGTCACAAATCTAAAATTGAACTGTTGAAAAAAAAAAAAAATATTTAAGTCTTCTTGATTTCGTGACTCAAACCTTTTATATAAAGGTTAGAGAATTAATTTTTTACAATTGCGTTTCCTCTTTTGATGTAATAAATCAGAATCTGATTAGAGAGCATTTCTTTCCCTCTTAGTGTGCTTGTGATCCATGAGTGTAAAACTATTAGCTGTTACACTCAGTATTTATTTGGTCGTCTGATCCAGAGTAAATCCAAGGGACTTAGAAATCTAGACGTAAACACATAAACGCTCATCCTCTATAAGTAATCTAATATTTTTATACACGAATAACTATGTTTATCTATTCTCTACTCCATATATTTCCTTTTTGAAAGGTGGCCTTGTTTGCTTTGAAATCAAGATTAGAATGATGATAATATAATAATAAAGTAGAATTATATTAATAATAATAATATTTTGAATCGGTTTAGAAGTAGTAGTAGTAGTGGGTTAGCATCGGGCTAAGAGGTTAGATCGATAACATAATAATAATTGTAATAATAAAAGTAATTCCAAAGTGTCCTAATCAGAATGAGTGGAAGTATATAATGTGGGATCCAGGGGCTTGGAAGAGATGATGATGATCCGGAGTGAGTTGCGTCTAATAAGGTGACTGAATGATGGAAAGGAAAAATTCTTCTAGGTTGAACTGATAGGACAGGGCCACGAGTGGGAAGCCCGGCTCATCTTCCCATGGCTCCTCGTCATCAGGTCTGAATATCCTGATGCTCCGGCGACTCGGAGACGTTTAAGTTTGAGGGGACATAGTAAAAGCTATCACAGGCAGAAGCTCTTGGGCAGTGCTTGACGACGACGACGACGAATGCATTGAAGAGTGTCCTCCTTCTCCTCCTCCTGCTGAGGGCTTGGACTCCAGGGCCCGCCTGGAAGATAACCCTCTTCCACCTTTCCCAGAGCGATAGACATGATTGCGTTGGGTCCAGGGAAGGAGGACTTCTTGATGGATCGCCAACTACCGGGAGGCGGATCCTTATTTGCTCGTAGCAAAACCGCTCCCAGCAGATGAACCTTCAAAAATCACTGAAGGTACATTTCATCTGAAAAAAAATTAGAAGAAAATATTAATGATGACACAAATGAAGTGAGACAACCAATTATATATATATATATATATATATATATATGTACAGGAACAGAGTGGGAAAAAATTATCCACCGTGACAATTATGCCCTCGCCGGTCTTATAAGGCCCCAATATGCCATTGGGAGGCTGTCAACGGCCGTTTATGTTTCTTGGGGCCAGCGGCACACCGGGAATAGTCCCGATACTCCCGGTGGCCACTTCAGCTCCGTTTTTGTATATATATATATATATATATATAATATATATGATCCATTCCTCAACGAAAAGATAAGATAAAGCTGTGAACAATTGCAAATTGTAATGGATACTTAGAGGCTGAGGTTAAATAAACGTACATTTAACTTGGCTATGCTTAACTTAGCATAAAAAATCGTTTCAGTGCTAATTCGAACTGGATTTTATTAACAAAAATCAATTTCGATTAACAATTGCTTATGAATTTAAAATAAAGCATGAGTAGGTGAGTTAATCAAAATCATTTCTCTATGGTCTCGCGTGGTATTTTCCTAATTCTATTTCTTATAAGATTTCAAAAGTATGCTAACATGATAACTTAAACATTAGCTATGCAAATTTTGAATAGTTAGATCAGCAATATATCGTATTAATCCATATCTAACAACTTAGCGGAATACTTTTTGGATCTGATCCTTCACCTCAGTCATAGTGATGTTGGACTCATGCTTGCCCTATGTTGTGTGCCCTTATACTACGCCATTAATATATTGAGAGACGCCCAGGTTGATAGTTAGACTACAGTTTATTCTGCCCCTGATACAGGGAGGCTTCTTCTTTATATACACATTATAGATATGGCTACAATACAGGACACTAAGACCAGAGGTCAATGATGTGTGGTGAGATGCAGGTGAGGTGAGGTAAGGTGCGGGGAGGTGCAGTTGAGACTCAGGTGTCTCACCTAATAATAGAATATGGTATTGGTTTTAGGATCGTATCCAATAGTGATGTTACAAGATTGTTCCGAATTACATTTATTTTGACATCAGAGGGTACTATAAAAAAGCTTCATATCACATTCACCCTATGCCACCGAGTGAAAGCGGCGGTTTAACTAAGGAACATATTCCAACCACATCATAGTATTTTATCTATTTGCCACGTCATCAGGATATCTCGCATGTCTCTATCAGCTCTTTCACAGACCCCAAGATTGAGAGTGGCAGTGTTTACCATGGACGCTTTACAGTCTGTTCACAAAGAGATGAGCTGATAAAATATCTCAATTGACAAACTCCCTGCCATTATCGCTTTGAAGAATTGGAGCTGCGCCTTTATCACTGAAATACGCAAGATGAGTTGCACTGCTCCTTGGCTGTCTTGTTTTTAAGGGACGTAAACAAACAAATTTGTTAGGGGATCTGAGTGGACCTGTTATAAACGGGCATTCACAATCAATTGGCGGAATATCATGGTTTGAAACTATACCCTTTTTCGCGTGTTTTGTTTGAATATCACATAGCTCCAAAAAAGCCTAATGTTTTCCCGTGCCACATTGGATATGTTTTTATATCAATATATTTCAATAGGATTAATGACGTCAAATAAATCCTCTATGGGGACAATAAGCGTTGCTTCACCTTTTTCGCCAAATTACTCACTCCATTCTGAACAATCTCCGGTATCTGTATTCCAGGCGTACTCTTCCGAACCATATGAAGGTTTTCAGTCACTCTTGTTTTTGAAGAAAAAAACCAGGATTTTTCTATAGCTATCCTCACCTAAACAGTAGTGTTGTTTGACTGCTTTTGTAGCGATTCTTTGAGTTTTGATAAATAATTTTATCCTTTGAAGCATACATTTTATAAATTCAAGCTGCAATCAAAACTTTGTTTAGTACCATTTAGATACCGTAATGCATTATTTACGTGTTTACTATCTTTTTGCACCTTTGCTTAGAAAAAAAAAAAAGAAAAATATAATATATATATATATGGACAGGATATATTATATATTATATCTATTATATAATAGACTATATAATATACAAAATGGAATATATAGGGTGTCTTATTTTTCAAATGTTTGAATGTTACGGCAACTGTGCTGGATTTTTTGTGTCGTGGTGATAAAAGAAGACAAAATACAAAGTTTGAATCCAAAATCGGTCGTATATATATATATATATATATATATAAAGGTGATTCTTATTTCAAATTTTCGAATTTGACAGTCGGGCTCCCCTAGGATTTTACTTAGTGCATATAGATCATCATGTGAACGTTTGAATGAAAGTGAAGAACGTCATGTAAAAGGTATAATCTAGGGGATAATTACCTTTAAGTCAATATTAGTTTTGCAATAAAAAACATAAGCAATTTATAATGCAATACAGTTGATATTAAATAATATGACAAGAAACGATTTATTTCATGGGATCTATGATTCAATTTTGAGGACGCAGATTCTACTCCTTTCGAGAAGGGAAATTCGATTTGATTAACCTCATTACAAAAGGTTTTTGGATGGTTACAGAAGCTTCAATACAATAATCCTTATTCATACCACACGGTTGCGACTACTCAATCACACAAAGTAGGTACAAAAAAAGTGATTTTTCTTTGGGAAACAAAATTACTTTTAAAAACCCTAAGTGAGTTGGATTTAAATGACTTGCAATAAAAGGAAACAAATTTGAATATTCAGTGATTGAAAAATCCAAGGACAGCGGTTTAATATTAAGTTATTTTCAGCAATTCAAATAATAATATCAAATAAAACAAAATAAATGACCAACATGCATGCATATATTGAGTGAATTACCTCTACATAGGAAGGTGGGGTTCCCTGCCAGCTTGTCTTCCTCCGATCCTCGTATGAGGAAAGGACATCTCTTCTCTACATCTCTACAAACAGAGCGGCAAGGAGCCACTGGTATCGTCTCGTTGTTAATCGTCGACGTCAGGTACAATGGAAGAGACTCCGAACATATCCAAAACCCATACGCAATCTATAAATAAAAAATAAATAATAGAAATGAGGCATTAAACAAACCCTTTTTAATAATACGCAAAAACACTTACAAATGAATTTAAACATTATCTTAACTCATATTTTTTTGTTCAGATTAAACTCTAAAACCTTTTATAATATTTAGAATAGATAAATCAAAAATATTAGTTTAAAAAATCGGAATATATGTAATGTTATAAGATTCGTGGACATATGTGATGTTTTATAATACTCCCTAACTTGTTGAAATTGCCTTGATTTAACATTTCATCCCTTATACAAATTATGTATAAACTCCAACATTTGGGCGCCTACAGCGCCCGTATGTTCGCCCTTCAGGTATGGGTAGGTTTTGGAGCTAGTTTGTGAGTGAAACAGACCTTAAAGAATATAAAAGAGGAGAGAGAAAATAATTTTCTGTTTTGTACAAACATTCCACATAAAAAGTTTGACTTTGTACAAAAAATATCCTTTAAGTCACATGAGATGATTTTTTCTTTTTTATTTCTTTAACTCCTTCTCCTCCTTTTCTTTTATTTTTCCTTCTTTACCTTGAAAAGTAGGTAGTAAAATCAGAAAAGGTCTGTTTTTTTTTCATTTCTGGTGCCATCACTTTGCAAATAATTTTATTAGGTCCGTCTTGACCCAAGGATTCCATAGATACTTCAAAGTTCAAATCTGACCATAAATGTGGGAGGAGATAGCGTGCGGACATACAGACGGACAGAGATTGGGAATTATTATATAGATAAATATTGCATACAATGTAGAAAAATATTTAATATAGACATTCCATGGGTTAAATCATAGAATGTCACATTCTATAATTTTTGGTATAGAATGTAGGTGTGCAAAGTTGTGAAATTAAAGCATAACAGGACTAGCACCCTCCAACAATAACCCCCGGACTAGCACCCCCGTCAATGTTACAAATTTTCTCTTATCCCTTAAAATCACTAATGAAGTTAACTATTCTTTCTTTTGCATTAATATTTGAAAATCATCTTCCTAATATCGTTCAAATCAAAACATATGACCGATATTAGGAGCATAGTTTTCAAGCACTAATGCAAAAGAAAACATAATTAACTTCATAAGTGGACTTTAAAATATAATAAATATTGGTAACAGGGGGTAAAAGCCCGAGGGGTGCTAGCCCTGGGGGTGGTTGACCTAAATTCAATTAAGAAGCCTGTCGAGATTAAGAAGCGTTCTAAATAAAACCACAGGGAAGAAACACAAATACAAAATTTTGTGATGCAATGTTGAACGGAAAGAAAAAATATGTTGTAGGAAGTATACAATATGATGACGTCATTGTATAAAGGATGTGTAATTATTTCTACTAAGATAGTTGAAAACGTCTTTGAATTTAAAAAAAACCATTGTACCGATTTAGTGTTCACTAACACATCAACCATAATTATAATCACACGCTATAAGATAAAGAAAAGGTAGTACTTTTTGTAACGTGATTGATTGAAAGAAAATGAAAGGGAATAACATTAATAAAAATTATCATTATGCTAATAAAAAATTATCTTTTCATCGCAATTCAGAAAGAAGAATATAATCCTTAAAAATACTAATCGTCTCTTATTCATGGGCGTACATCTATGACGTCATTTGTGAATCATTTGAATGGATTCTCCCCCTTTCCACCTATAAATATAATTGAATAAAGTAGTTCCTCATACTCAAGGAAAAAAGAGTGTCATTCGTTTCCTCTTATTTTTGATAAATGGATCATCCCTCTAACTATGGGACATAAAACAAGAAAAACAGTGTTTATTTCAACAAAACTGATTTCTGCCATATATATATAATAACATGGAGAGCTTATTGGATTTTTTCAGTGAAATACATTTTGTGTCCAATAAAACAAATCTTTCTATCTGTATGATCAACTGACGATGACGTAGATCAAATTACTTTGTTATGTTGGGCAATGGCGACAGCTGAACGACGATGTTCCTCTGCTATTGAATAAGCTCTCTATATCCTTATATCTCTATGCCCACACGGGGAACTTCTGCTGGGTCTGACGTCACCACTTGGGTGATACAATCCATTCGTTGTTCAAGCCAGACTAGAAGAGTTTGCAAAAATAACCTTTTCTCTATCATTGTCGTGTTCAGGATTCCGATACAGCTCTTAGTACTCTTTAACTCTAAGAAATCGTGAGATTCTTTGTTTGTTAATACTCTTATGTCTTCTACTCCAGAATCCGTTTATGAAAGAACCTACAATATAATCTCCGACTTACCATCATTGTCATAGTTTTTCACACCCAAAATAATTATATGGCCTATATTATATCGTCTGGGAAGAACGCTATCGATCAAAAATCTCTCATTTTATGTGTAATACTTTTGATGGGAGACCACTAGTATTTTGGGTTGCTCAGACTCTTTCTGGTGGCCTATTCTTGTCTCTCAGTCTGGATGAAGTATAACATGTGTCCTAAGAGATGATGCAGGGATCCAAAGAGGGGTTCAAGGTGAGGACAGTCATGGATAAGCATTGATGGACTTCTTCATAGAAGCTATCATCCTAGGGTCCATCTTCTCCTCACTATGAGACTCTATGTACTTCTTGATGATGGTGCTGGAGAGATACTTCAGGATGCCTGGTGATCCCTGGACGGATGGCTTGGCCATGTACCTCAATTACTACAAACCTCTTTTATTGCTTTAGTACGATAATAATATTTCAAATATACAAAAACTCAATTGAACTTCAAGTCTTCACATAAAAGATTCAAAATGGTATATATATATATATATCTTTAAATTGCCGGAAGTACATCCTCCTATATATATAATCAAAAAGATTATATATATGTATTACCTCAATAAAAAACTAATAGAATATTCCTTATTTATAAGCCGTGTCAATCAGTGGAATTATTTTCTTTATATATAAATATATATTAAATATAGAGGACGCAGGTTTGTCTCCCGAAAGGGGAAAATCTTTTTATCAACCCCATTGACACTAATACTACGCTACTCATTCGTATCCAAATTTATTAAATGCCGAACACAAACATATGTATACAAAAATGAATGTAGCAAAAATCAAACGACTTGTCTTGGTTATATCGCTACTTCATCCATCACAATTATTTGAAGCCGTTTTTATATTTGGTTTTAAGTAAAGATGTTGTCATGGTAATTCATGGTTTATTATAAAATATGTTTAGAAATATAACAATTGTTTATTTTATCGTTTTATAACATTTTGATGCATATCAATATGAAATATAATAGATAAATGTTAAGCCATTCATAGACACATATAATAACATAAGAAGTCGTTTTTAATTACACTTATTATAATTTATATATTAAAAGTATTCCTGTCAATAAACAATATTTCTATATAAAAACTGTACTTTAGTACAATTTTAATTTTAAGACTTCATTCTGTGCTCTTCGAAATCAAAAACTTCAAATTGATATTTTAATGAATAAATCACTAATAAATGAATATTCGGTTCAGAGTCTTCATGCAAAAATAATTAATCATGTATTAAGGCTTCAATTTCTTAAATCATTCTTGAAGGACGTCCCTGAATGTCAAATCTGCTTTTCCTGCAACCCCTGTTATTAATTAAACCCTGTATGTACTTAAGGTATGTACTTAACTATCTAACAACCGATAATATAAGATAGAAGGAATAAAAACATATATTCTCCCCTTTTAATAATATCATTTGGCTTAACCATTTGACGTGCTTTATAATGAATTCATTGGAATACATCCCATTGAGAACTCGGAATTCTCTATTTTGTAATAACCCAATGTGTTATAAACACAAAACTCTATACTTTAATACGATGTTGTATGTATATTAGAATCACTTATTATATTTTATTGCATATTTTTTCAATAATAAAATAACTCTCAATTACCATTAAAAGACCCTACATCCCATTCAATTCAAGCCATAAAAGTATTTCATTTCATGTAAACCTATACGTAATGTGACTATAATAATATCTGTCATCATGAGACATGTCTCAATTTCATTCCTGCAAATTCCAATGCATCTCAATACAGGATGAAACAAAAATGTATATATGCTATTTGTCCGTATACATCAATGTCTATTATCTTTAGAGACATGAACAAGCAACTTAGCTTAGTGTCAAATTCCTAAAGGACAAATAATTATTTAAATCATGCATTTGTATGCAATCATATAATATTTTTGAATAATTTGAATAATCAATAAACATTTGAATAGTTGCAATTGCTTGTCACTCATTTAGTAGACTTATTTACACTACGCTGAACCATAACAAGTCTTGCTGATTCTAAAAATAATTTTAAGCATTCTAACAGTCAAGCAAAACAGATGGGCAGTCGATGCTAAAAATATTTACTCTAAATACCCACAATGATAATAAAATGTTTCAAGAACGTATTTCTAAAGCAAAAATATTTTTAAAGGTTTGTACTCCTTTTACTTACTCTTCGATCTTTTTATCTTTATATTGGGGCAAGTATCAATACATGTACTTACCTACATTATATACAATAAAACATACATGTAGGTGAATGTTTTTTTTTCTTCGAAATTCTCCCTCATCATAGAATGTTTGCCAAAAAAATCATTGAGCCATAACCTACCTTATTTAGAATACATTTTCTTTCTCATCGTACTACACATATATGTACATAATAGTAACAACGTGTATGTACTTTTAAGTATGACATCACATTTTTCAGACTTCAAACATGATTGTTCCATTTTCCCCCTTTTTAGCAATCTATGAAAATGGAGGAAACATTCTTACACTCGTAATAAAGCTCTATAACATAAATTTGCAAATCCTAACAAGGATACTCAAGTGACTTAAGAGGCTAATGTGGATGTGTATTATTTACTTTTCTTAGTAATTGATAAATATGAATACAGGAAGGGAACTCTATTGATAACAATGAAGACTATGCAATTTAAATAATAATAATACTTATGTTGTCCAAACATGTTACATATATCTACTTGATGCAATGAATCTCAGGGTGTCTCATTCATCATCCTGTGAATTTTAATACTTTTCATTATTGAGGATGAGATTTGTAGTCCACTGGGTTTTTCTGATGAGAGTGCTTCTTCTACAAGCCAAGGATGATTATAAATTCTGACAAAATGCCCTTCATTTAGGGATTACTCCACTATATGTATAATGGAGACATATTTTATTCATTCGTCAAAACGGCAGCAACGAGAGCGGCTCCTCGTCCAGAGCCGTCCGTGGACATCATCAAGTCGAACTTGTAGTCGACGCCCATAAGTTGGGAGATTCTTGACTTCATGATGTTGGAAAAATGTGGGTGATATCGGAAGACGGAGCCGTCAATGGCAACAACTACATCGTGGTAGTCCATCTTTTTGAGTAAGGCGGTGATCCCTGCTGAGGCCATGAATCCTGCCCGGCGGGAGACACACTCGCAGATATATCGAAGAGCGGACAAGTCCTCTTCTGTTACGATTTCGAGACCGAGTTCGATGCAAACCTCTCGTGCTCTCTGGTAGCTTCCCACTGGATCCGACTCTATTTCTGAGACGTATCGTGTGTAGAACCTCCCCCACTCGAATAGTAGATCCGTGTTGGCTTGTTCCTTGAACATAAGCCCCTCCCAGATCATGTCCACAAGGACTTGTCGAGTGAGCTCCCCATGTACATCCCCGAAATCATTTTTTCAAATATTTGTTGCCCAGGGTTGATGGAACCGGCGTCCACGGCCTCGTCCCACTTGGTGCGAATAAAGTCCAGCTCCCCAATGCTTCCAAAATTGCCCCACTCCGTGTTGACAATCATGTGCTGCGGCCCCTGGGTCCGGTCACCGTCAAAGCGCTCCACGTTCTCCAGGTCTTCCAGGTAGCAGGCATTTGTTCCCGTTCCGATGATAAGACCGATGCGGCATTTGGACTCCTTCCATGCGCAAGACATGAGACACCCGTTGTGTCGTTCAATATGGCGCAAACATCAATTTTTAACTTCTTCTTATCTAAAGCGACCTTGAGAAGCTGAACCACGTCCTCGCCCTCAACTCCAGAGCACTTGAAGCCCTTGGACCACTTGAATAGACGACCCTACTCAGAGATAGATATGACGTATATTAGCATAGAGTCAACCTCCTAATTGACTATGACTGCAAAGTATAAATTTAATTTGATATTCGGAATTATAAATTCCGTCAATAATACATAATGTACATTTTGCGTTTACCAGATTTCGCGTTAACTGTTTGATATTACACTACACTACTAGTTAATGTAAAATTTGTATTGTTTCTTATTATTATAAAAAATATTATCATTTACAAATGAAGAATGAAGGAAAATATCGTGTTATCATGAACAAATTTTCATATAAGTCATTAAAAAATAGTACAAATAAACGAAATGTTGTTTCATTAATAAAAAAACCTTGAACTATATAAAAACTCAATTAAAATTAAAATGCATTTTACAACTTATAATTTCTTGCAAATTATATTCACTAGTACATATAATGTTTTGTGCATTTGCTTATTGCGTCATTCATTTTTAAATCATATACATAAAAGTTAAAGGTTACTTTACAATTATGGGACGTATTTTATAGAGATAAGTATGTTTGAAATACTATACACTATTGTAAAAAAAGGTTCAATTTTTACTTTAATTTCCAAAATAACTAGTAAATTGAATTGCATATCAAATTTTGCAGTATATAGACAATAATTGAGCATAACAAACCTTCGCCAAGCCTTCTTGCTGTGTGGCAAAGCTAAAGGTAAATCCCATGGGTAAAACATCATTCTCCAGTTTCCTATCATAGACAAACTTCTTGCAGCAGTCTGCGATATGATCGAAGAGACCCTCTCCGGTGCCAATCATGATGGAATTAGGAATAGGGAAGACCTGGGAGTCCATTTCAAACTTTTTGTTCTCCCCAATGTCCACAACGAGGACCCTAAAGTTGGTCCCTCCGAGGTCAAGAGCCAAGAATCGTCCCGTTTCCTTCCCTGTCGGGAGAAGGCGGACAAAAGTGGGGAAGCATTTGACGGAGGAAGTCTCGTGGTGCTTTTTGGAGATACCTGTGGATATATTTGTTCGGATTAAAGAGGAGAAGACCAAAGGATTTCATCATTGTGACCTTTAAAAAAAGATCAAAGCGCATGTGCAATGGCTGACGCAATACTTTTTAATGTATATTTGCCGTCATATTCATTTGCTGTGGGTATCTTTTTTAATTTTTAGAGTTCTTGAAAACAAGTCATACCTTCATTAATGGCCTTTCGGATCCGTCGTTCGACGACATGGATGTGATCATTGTTAACAATCAAATCACGACACAAATCCTCAATCTTTCGCCGAGTCTCAGAAATGATTTTGGGCTGATAGGACTGAAGGGTCATAGAATGCATCCGCTTGAGGGGCGGAGGGTTTTGCCATGTGTTGTGATAGTTGGGGTGGGAGCCCGTTGGGCTCGGTGTGGACGACATGATGAGTGGTTGGGTAGTGAGTGACCTTGTTCTTCTCTCTAAAAGGTCGCTTTTTCCTCTATTGTATTTCTCTCCTCCAAGCAAAGCCCTTTATAAATATTAAACAAACTCTCACTCTTTCACGAATTTTCTTAGTACTTTCTCTTGCTTAAGAGAAAAAGAGGAGAGCTTTACACATGCGCAGAAACAGGGGGAATGGGGATTTTTTGTGTACTTTTTACTTCTACTTCAGAATAAGGATTCCTTCCTTTTTAGCAGCATCCAAAGGAATCAGAAAGTTATCTTCCTCGCCCTCCTAGGGGCGACGTAGACAAGCATCATCATCCATGGAAGAAGAAGACCTCTAGATGATACCTCTGCTTTTCCCCTCCTTCTCTTTTCTCTCAAGAAAAGTATGACAGTTTTTTGGCTTGGGCAAGGGTACTGCAAATATCAGTTTACTCAGCTTGTGATGATGAAAGGTCTTTTCTCTGTGGATTTCATCATTCTCTCCAAAGTGTACTGAGAAAATGAAGCTTTCTCTTAATTTCTTCTTCTTCTCTCAAAGAGAGCGACAGGGCGAATATGAAATGAAAGACTTGCGCAACACCCCCCAAGTCATGTGGCAAAAGTGTTTTAAACTCATTCTTGAATCTTTGCAAACCTTCCACTGCACAAATAATACTAATATTCCTATTGTTGGTCCTTAAAAAGGCCTAAAACTTCTACGTAGATGAATCAATAAATTTGTATATTTATCTTTCATATACACTTTCATAAGGTTTAGCCCAAAAACCACAAATATGCGAATTGCTTATGGTTTTACCCGTAGAGTTTATGATGGTTTAAATATAATCAATTTTTTGGGTATAGGTCTCGATGTGCTAAATTTAGGGAGCCAACATATGTTTTTTTATTACAAAATTTTTTTTTTTTTTTGTATTTGCATAAATGTTTAAATGTATTCTAACCTTTAAAATGTATTTGTAGTTTAAAGAGCAGTACAAAGAGAGAAGACGGAATCACTCAGTTGTCAAATCCAATGACTGAGTAATTTGATACATTTCTTAAGGACACATCCTTCTAAAAGTACGACTTCTCGGTGATCAAAGGTGTAATACAAAACTGAGATTTGGAATTTTATGTCATATATATATACCTATATATATATATATATATATATATCGACTACTGATTGTTTTTATTCTTTTCAGTTTGAATAATCCAGAATAGTTCACTGATCTAATGATTTCGAAATGATATGGATAAGGGGAAACATAGTTTTTGAAGTAGTTTTTGCCAATTTTTAAGTGAATTATAAAAAAATATTAAAAAATCAGAATTGATATTTTGATATTGAATTATCATAACAAAATTATATATTTTTTCTTCAGGTAATATTATATCAGTCATTATAATTTATGTTTGAAAGTTGCTTGTCCATATTACACAAATAAGAATGTTCCAAATAACATTTATTCCATTATGAAACTTGTGTTTTTTTTTGCTTATCGTGTTAACCCCTGAGTTCCTTATATATATAAATAATATTGTTATATATATATGCATATATATATACATGTATATATATATATATATATATCAATATATATTAGGGTTGCTCTTATTTTCAAATGTTTGAAATGTTAGAGACTTTGTGGATGTTCTGTTTCTTGGTGATAAAAGAAGACGACATACAAAGTTTGAACAAAATTGGTCAACATTACGAGGTCGCGCAACGAGGTCAAAGTTTTAAAAATTTAGTAAAAATATAGTTTTCCGCAAATTTCTTCAAAATGGTGGACTTTACAGATTTCAATAATAATTATTAATTTAAAGGAAATCTAATTTACTACCAGACGTATGTTTGATGTTTTTTAATAAAACAAAGTTTTCAGTAAAAACAAAGCAAGAAAGGGAGTGTGTATTGTTAGCTTATTTCATGGCTTTTTTGTATCAATTAACTTCACTCGCCAGTAGAAGATGACTTGTTCGCTTCAGAGTAAAATAGTACTTTTAAGTTTAGTAAAACTTTAGATAATAAATCCAAAAATGACCTTGGTTGCATTTTATTTGCTTATATCTCTTAAAGTATAGCGATTTTTAGAACACAAAATATATCAAATGAAAGCTTGGTTAACCAGTTTTAATATTTTGGTATACTAAATCATATCAGTTTAATAAGTAGAGAGTTATATGTACATTAAAAAAGCCTATCTCGCGTACAAAATGACGCATATAATGGATTATAAATGCGTCAGAGACAAAGTAAAATTTTGAGAGGATACCTTGACGCACATCTAAGAAACACATTATGATTTATTTTTTTCATAATCGATTTCTTATAGGTCAATACAGGCTCTGAATCATATGATGTAAACTCAGATTGTACTGAATTCTGAATTGATAGAATGCAACCAAGGTCATTTTTGGATTTATCATCTAAAGTTTTACTAAACTTAAAAGTACTATTTTACTCTGAAGCGAACAAGTCATCTTCTACAGGCGAGTGAAGTTATTTGATACAAAAAAGCAATGAAATAAGCTAACAATACACACTCCCTTTCTTGCTTTGTTTTTACTGAAAACTTTGTTTTATTAAAAAACATCAAACATACGTCTGGTAGTAAATTAGATGTCCTTTAAATTAATAATAATTATTGAAGTCTGTAACGTCCACCATTTTGAAGAAATTTGCGGAAAACTATATTTTTACTAAATTTTTAAAACTTTGACCTCGTTGCGCGACCTCGTAATGTTGACCGATTTTGTTCAAACTTTGTATGTCGTCTTCTTTTATCACCAAGAAACAGAAAATCCACAAAGTCGCTAACATTTCAAACATTTGAAAAATAAGAACAACCCTATATATATATATATATATATATATATATATATATATATATATATATATATATATATATATATATATATGAAACTTATTTATAAATGAAGAAACGAGATTTAAGTGAAGTCTAAAGCATTATATTTGGTATATTGATAACATAAACTTTTAAAACAACTATTCTCCAAAATGTTGATTTTCATATTATTCCCACGCCAAAATCCCAATTGTATCCTAATATGTATTATTTCTATTATTTGGTATTATTTTGCTATTTTAATGAAATACATATGATCAAACTTTATATTTTCCGTTATTTGTCTAAACCCTGAATATATAAATCTGACATAAGGAGCTTAACAAATGCTTCAAACACAATATTATTATATATGTAAAACAAATTATATGCTACTTTAAAAATAAAGATCAATGATGTAAATCGCTCAGTTTTTAACAAGATAAATGTTCGAATAAATTCGATTCCATTTGCTGTTGATAGATCTACATGTACTTTCAATATTCTTTATAACAATGAAAAGTTGAAGAGAGTAAGCTTAATATATAAAGGTTTACATTATTTACAGGCAACTAATATAATACAGAATGTTCAGCTACTTTGTAAGAAGTGAACATTTTTATTATAATGTCTATTTGTAAATGCAAATGTAAAAGATCCAGAATTAGATTATTTTTGTGTGGTATAATCATGGAGATATAAATGTATAGAGAGCTTATTCCCTTCAATAACAGATAAACATCGTTCAGCTGTATTTTTTTTGTGTTCAATATCAACAAAGTAATTTGTATTACGTCATCGTAAGCTGATCATATAGATATATTATATCTCTATGGTCAGCTTACGATGACGTACATCAAATTCTTTTTTATATATTGGACACAAAAATACAGATGAGGGGAATAAGCTCTCTATATCTTTTTATCTCTATGGGTATAATATGATTTTAAACATTTCTTAACTAGAGGACTCAGAGAGTGCAAACCTCCGCCGATCCCCACCAAATGAATCGCTTGGTCTTTTTGTCATTTGCCAATAGATGTCGCTGTGCTGTGCTCTCCTCTTTGAGAGCACAGCACAGCGACATCTATTGGCAGAGTAGGCTAACTTGAAATATTTATTAGTATTTAGCTCATTTTGCATCTTAAAGAAGCACTCAGAGATGCCAAAACTTAATCACTTGTTCTTTTTGGCATTTCCAACAACTCCACAGAGTTTCATCCGAATCCGTTACACACTTTTTGAGTTATCCTGCTGACAAACAAACAAACAAACAAACCACGCCAGTAAAAACAATACCTCCTTCGGTGGAGGTAAATATAACAAGAAAATAAGAGGAAGCAAGTTAGTTCAATGGAAGAGCGTGCCAGTCTCTCCATTTTGAAGATGCAGATTCGACTCCAGAGAGAGGAAGGTAAATATCGATTAACTACATTTGAAAGATCTTATTTTCGTTGGAATAATTTTAAATGCTATATACTCTTGTAAATAATTCAAAAATTAAAAATATCTAAAATAATACCGATTTTGAGCCATTTTGTAAAGAATTCTATTGCGGCATCTTAAGTCTTTAAGTTATAGGATTATGATTTTTTTCTATATTTGAAGCAGAAAAATAGCGAGGGATTGCGATAGCCGATTGCGTTAAGGCATGTTCAACTCTCAATGTTGGGGGCACAGGTTCGAATACTCCCGAGAGGGGATGATCATTTTTGGTCTACCTCATTGATAATATCCTAGGTTTGATAGACTAATTTTAATGCTATAATGCTTCTTTATATCCTGTCGGATACTGCAATTCTATCGAACCATAGAGCAACAAAGGAATTATTTTTATTTTTTCATTAACACGTTGTTATAATGCTTTAATTCAAAATATGAGTCTCTGATGACCATAAAAACAGCTGATGTTGGATATAAATATAGTTTAACAATAGGACCAACTCTTCACAAAAACCATCTCCAACGATTTGTTGCCAATTCGTGGGATAAAAATAATCTTTACTGCGTTAAAACTAAGCTATAGAACCTAAGAAATAATTTGGAGTGTTTTATATTTTTTTTGATCAGTTATGCCAGAAGTTTTGCCTTTAATGAAATTTAGATTATAACAAAAAAAATTGCATGAATCCAAAAATAAAAGTTAAATATATTATGCGTAACACGTGATTGTATAAAAACTGGCAGTTAATTATAATCTAGTAGGCTTGGTTGAATGATTTTGAGGATTCAAATTTGTGGTCTAGAGATGCTTCGATTAACGAAATATAATAAACTAATGGTCCGTTGTGGTGTGTTACATGTGTGTGTGTCATTTTAGCTCTAATATAGGCACTTTATTTTTTTTTTTGGGGTCATAAAACATTTTATTCGGTAGACTGCAAAATTTTATACCGTGTTAAATAAAATCACTAAATTATATACAGAAACAAGTTAAAACTATTCAGGCAGTTGCGAAGACATAAATGAACATTGTAGTTCATATTTACTACCTTGAAGAATAACCTTAT
>CP045893.1:2451470-2478091 GCA_013387185.1 Caligus rogercresseyi
ATATAGTTTGGCTCTATTGCTAGAAATTCATCTTGCATTTAAATTATATTCTTAGTTATAAAAGAAAACTTAAATAATATTAAACTCTCAAGTTATCATTTACAATATTCATAAAGGATGAGATTAAATTACTTATAGATTAAATTACTAATAGATATATAAGTCAAAAGAGAAAGATATTTAAACAATTTAATGAAACTCTTGAAGTGAAATGATGCAAAATGAATCATTATTTTATAATTTTGAACATTGTAATTGTTTATTCTATAAATATTAATATCATTAAGCACAATTTATATATAGATTTACAGGATCCTATATCTGTAGTTGTTGTCCAAGGAAATAGTATTCACAAATTATTCCTTAATTAAAATTCATTCCCAAATTCTATAAAAACAAATTATATATTTAAAAAAATATTGTTAAGCGGTTATCTTTTGACCATATTTAATCACTTGCTTTTTCTAACCTCGACCTTCATTTCTTGTTCAATAGTTTCATAAATCGAGTTAATAGAAATATCTACAGGAATTCATGTTTTCGTGGCAATAACTCATTAATTTTTCTTATCTTATAGTTGTACAGTTGGGAAGAACTAAATTGTTGAAAATATAGATTTTGCACGAAAAACAAAGGCATTTCAAGTCTGGGTTTAGTGAATCGATAGATGATTTCTTTTTAAATTGCAATCAACGATAATGATTAAAACACAGAGATTTGCACATCAATGTTATGAAAAGTACAATATACAAGAAAAGGTTTTGATGTTCTTAAGCATTTCAGTATTTTCATCTTATTTGCCAATGCCGTTTTTTCCTTGCTAATTTTTCTAAAATCAGAAGTAACCTGAAATAACAAAAGACGTATCATATCTGTTTAAATGGAATAAATAACTTATTTTTTGGCATCTTCGCAAGAATACAAAACCAATAAAAAACTATAGAAATTAAAAATGTATGATATCAGAAAATGAAATAAAGTCAATTTCAAGTTAGTTTTTAATAAGATTATTTTTTATAATATTTCAAAAAACCGGCATTCTATTTTTTTATTACAAGCTGTATTATTTGATTCAAAAGAGTTTTCGTAAAAAAAACAATTAGAGATTAAAAAAAAAAAAAATTAAAAAAGTATGTTAAATTGATATATATGATATATATATATATATATATATTATGATAATATATATATATATAGATATATATATATATATATATATATATATATATATATATATATATATATATATATATATATATATGTGTGTGTGTGTGTGTGTGTGTGTATATACTCACTTAAGTTGGTGTTTGTCTTTCATATGCTTCAAAATAATTATGAATACAAAACTGTCGTCTAGTTGAAGCTGGTGGAAAAAATATCATAACTGTTGATACGATCTTTGCCGTTCAGAGCTAGAAATTTTGACTTACCACAGCCAGTTCAAATTGATTTGTCGGACCTTGCAGTTGTCCTTTCGGCTTTAGTTCTAGGAGTTTGTTTGCAAACTGGTGCTGATTTTTTAACATGGCGAGAAAAGAGAATTATTGGTACAAATTCAGCCGTAGGCTGTCTATTGCGATGGTACTGGTTTGGTGTTTTAGATCTTCTATTGGAACAGAACCAACTTATACTGCACAGTAGCTGGCATCCACCCTGCCTTGTGGCAGTCTCCAGGGGACTTGAAAGATATGGATGGAGATTCCCGATTAATACAACACACAACTGTAGGAACTTCTATTGCCATGTTTAATGTAAATATATTCAGAAGAGGCAAGTATAGATATCTCCTTTTGATATAAAAATACATTTCTGTACTTCGTCAGAATAGCCATTCATACTAGACGTGCTCTTAATTATCTTCAAACAAGATTCTAGTTTTTTCTCAATCGTCCGAAAACCATAACGTCCGAAGTTTCGAGATTTTCTCTTTCAAATCTTCAAAAAATACAGAATAAAATTATTTTACCAATATGTTGTTGTCATTCTGATCACAAATGTGATCGGTCATCCTTGGTTATATTTTAATGCAGGCTGCTGATGCATGCATGATCAGTTTTACTTGACGTTGTATCAAACAAAGTGCAGACAATATCAGCATAGTTACATCTGCAGCAGTTCTAAGATGAGCTGGGAGATATCTCTCTCGTTTTTAGGATCAGTTTTTGGATTTTAAATTGGAACCCCAGAAGTTTTTTATTAATATGACCACAAAGAAACGTTTTTTCTGGTTTTATTTGTTGCTAATGATAGCAATGTTCAAAACACAATTCAGGTCACACCCACTCCTACAGAAAAGGTTTCACGATTTGTCTACTGGTAGCATATAAAGTTAACGCTTTAGATACACCTTCACCAGATTATTTCATGAATGCTTTCGTGAAAACAGCTCGTTGAGTTCGTGTTATTTTCATCCTTGCAGCTCGGAGACTGGAGGATGTTGTAGGGATAAATATCTCGGTCCCGTCACATAAATCTTCAAATTTTGTGTCGTGTTTCCAAGTGTTTGAGGCAGCAGAGTTTTTATCTAGATGCTCCTTATCAAGCTTTGAGGTACTAAAGTTGAATATTTTTTATTGCACTGCTTACCGTCTCTTATTCTAAAGCTCTTTGTATCTTTTCCTTCTAGTTTCCAAGGAACATATAATGACTTCGATAAGTTTCATAAGCTGCATGAACTTGAGATTATCCGTATTTTCTATGGTACTTTAAACAGAAATGGACCGATAAGTTTCTGACAAACATTCATCAAGATGTTTTTAACTTGGCCTTGCTTTAATCAGAAACACGTCAAGGACTAGATATTTTACAAAGCTCACACATTGCCAAAAGAGATGACTTTTGAAGGCAGGTGGTATTTAATGGCGTCGCTCCAAAGAATAGCATAATGTTATGTTTCTCACTGACGTCATCAAAAATATATAGTAATAGTGGATTACAACTTTTTTTTACAACATCCAAAATAATACTAATATTTATGACATTTCATACAAAGAAACATACCTTGAGTTAACCTATTGGAAAACCAATTAAAGAGGTAAACATAATCCCATTGCTTTTATGTTTTTGTTTTATTTTTATTCATAATTCCAAAAGTATACATAGATAAAATTAGAAATAAAATGTATATAAAAATCAATAATAACGTATAGTAAAACTATATAAATAAACATTTTAGCTTCAAATGATCTTTCATCCTTTTTATCTTATCCATAAACTTGACGAGACAACTCATGTTATCTAAAAAAGTTATTCACTATCAAAAGATCCGTTGTTCTTGTTGCAAGATGTGTAAGTGAAGGCTCCAACAAAATGATCGTCCTGTATTTTTTTAAATACTTAGATTCTGGCTCCTCTTGGAGGAAAGGCTCGGAGTGAATTATAATATCAAAATTATTATTGTAAAAAAAAACACTTAAGGAATCTAGTGAACTCTTGTTTCCATCTGTTATGATATGTACTTTTGCGATATGAGGACACACTTTGTAATTCTCCTTTTATTACAAACATACATCCTTCATCCATTCCTTACCTACAATTAAAGAAACCCTTAACTCTTCCCAAGTTCTATATAATAATGTCTGGGCAATACAAAAACAAAAATGTAGCAGTGTGACTACTCAGTGACGTCACCGGAGAACGAATATCTATATCTCTATCTATCTATCTATATATATATATATCTATATATATATATATATATATTTCCATATATATATATATATATATATATATATATATATGTATATATATACCTATATATAATATATATATATTCGTTCTCCGGTGACGTCACCGAGTAGTCACACTGGTACTGTTTGTTTTGTATGCCCAGAACTTATGATACAGACCTTGCTCTTTCCTACTTTTTTCTTTTAAATCGTATAATCTACGAACCCTTTATATCGATCGTTGAACCGAACTCTCTTATTAGTATTTAAAACCCCATTTTGGCTTGTACTCTATTATAATACAATTACATTTATATTTGTTAATCAAACTGTATGTTTGAGCTAACAAAATAAACATTGACAAAAACTTTTTATATATTGAGAGTAAAATTTAATTAATCAAACTCTATATGATTACTTTTTTTGCAGGCTTGTGAGCGTTTCAGCTTTTTTTTGCGTTCAGCGTTCCGTTCAGCGTTCAAAATAAATTAGCGTTCCGTTCAATGTTTTTGCGTTCAGCGTTCCGTTAGCGTTCAAATATTTAAAAAAAGTGATGACGTTTTTTTTATAGAAAATAATCTCCAAAAAAAGTAGTGAGACGTTTTTTTTTAGAAAAGAATTTCCAAAAGTACTGCGTAGTGATGACGTTTTTTTAGAAAAGACTTTTAAAAAAAAGTGATGACATTTTTTCCGAAAAAAGTCCAAGAAATGTTTGAAAAAATTGAACGCTGAACGCCAAAGCTCTTTTTTTTGCGTTCAACGTTCAGCGTTCAAAAAAAAAAGTTGCGTTCCGTTCAGCGTTCCGTTCATTGAATTTGCGTTCAGCTGAACGCCGTTCATTTTTGCGTTCCGTTCACAAGCCTGCTTTTTTGTATATGCATTACTCACAATGGAAAATGACAAATATTATAACAAAATGGACTTTATCGTCTCAATATACATATATATTTAGAGTAGATAAATTTTCTTTTGGTTATAATATTTGTTGTTTTCTCTTAAATATCATGCAGAATATAAACATGTAATAACAATTCTTCTCAATAAATGAAAGGTTATATGATTTATGTCCTTCATCCATATTTACACATCTCAGTCCAATTAATCAAAATATAAACTTTTAACGCCTGTGGCCATATATAATAATCTGAGCCCATTTTCTTTTAGAAAGAAATTTATTTTATAAGAAATTTAAATTTCCAAATGATACTTTTCTTTCAAAATATATTATATAATCACTTAGATTATCATATACCTATTTTATAATAACATATTATTACATGATCCATTATGTAAAGTAAATAATCAATGGATAATTAATATAAGAGAATGGGGATCTCACATAAGCTCCTGAGAGTTAACTTATGTTATACTTTTGTGTGTGTTTTTCCATGTATCTATTTAAGATCCAATAAGTTCGATATGCTTCGAGTAAGATTAAAGGATCAGTAAAATATTTTTCTTGATCAGCGAAAGTACGATTTTGAAATGAGTTACTAATTTAGAGTAAATCATATGGTTATACGTTCAATAAAATACTTCTTTTTGTTGACTATGAAGTACCAGTAAGAAAGCTCCAATTCATATACTCTTTGATAACTGTGAGCGCATAATACAAATACATATTTTGATAAGATCCTAGGTTCGATAGACTAATTTTAATGCTATAATGCTTATTTATATCCTATCGGATGCAATTCTATCGAACCATATAGGCAAAAAAAAAAATCTCACAACTGAAGCTACTTTCTAGAAAAATAAAAACACAACAATGAGAAAAATATTTTGAATGTTTTAAATGGATATAGTATATTTTCTCTATTAAACTATACTACTAATAAAGCCTCATTGTAAAACCTCTGCAGCAAATATTGTAAACGTTATATTGAGTGGGATCTATCTAGGATATCAACAAAAAACAAGACATTGTTTACAATTTTTGACAAAAGTTTAGAATAAATGTATTTTTTAAAAGTCTATGTACAAATACATATTCATCTGCTTGTTCAATGAAATATCGAAAATCTTCTTTTTACGTCTTTAAAAGATAAAAATTAAGAGTTTTTTTTTATTTTCTAATAAAAAAATGTACGATATATTTTTTTGTTGAGAGTCGAGCTTAAAATAAGTAACATTTTTACTGTATTTGAGCTTCAATTTTGTCCATGGCCAAAACTTCGAGGGGAATATTATCAAAAACCATTTGAATTTAATTTGCAGAAACTCAAATAAACCATGACGAGGTGATGGATCAATAATCAAAACACATAGATGGAAGACTTTAAAGCAATTGTGATTCGCGCATTGACTATTATTAAGCCTGTTTAATCAAAATTCCTGATTTGAATCTTAGACATGGATATCAATTTGTTCCACCCAATAACAGTAACGGATAATAATGGTGATATTTATTGATTGTTTCATATTTATATTATTGTTACCTCTACCGAAGGAGGTATTGTTTTCACTGGCGTTGGTTGGTTGGTTTGTTTGTTTGTTTGCCAGTAGGATAACTCAAAAAGTGCGAAACGGATTCGGATGTAACTTTGTTGAGTTGTTGGAAATGCCAAAAGGAACAAGTGATTAAATTTTGGCATCTCTGAGTGCTTCTTTAAGTTGCAAAATGAGCTAAATACTAAAAAATATTTCAAGTTAGCCTACTCTGCCAATAGATATCGCTGTGCTGTGCTCTCAAAGAGGAGTGCACAGCACAGTGACATCTATTGGCAAATGACAAAAAGACCAAGTGATTCATTTGGTGGGGATCGGCGGAGGTTTGCACTCTCTGAGTCCTCTAGTTATCTTTAAAATTGGTATTACTATTTTTATTTTTTTCAGATATTTTATACAAGGTTTTAATTACAGAAAAGATACTAAAAAAAATCCAGATTTTGAAAATACATTTCCTTACCTAGATGCTTAGATAGAAATAATCCAATTCGATAAGATATAGACACACATTAAGAGCATATAGAAGTCACGTTTAAGAAATCAATTACTTGTCATTCTTAATGATCATTTTGCTTTATCACACGCAGTTATGTTTTTTACTATACTTTAGATCCTATAAATTAGGTACTAATGTTCGGTGAATATAATTATCTTAGTTTTCAATACATTATATATTTATTTAGTTTCTTCTGCAAAATACAATATTTTTGGACAAAGTGAACGACTCAACACCGCACCATCTCTTCTTTGATTCACCGCCTACAAAGGACCATGAGATTCATGATTAAAAGTGTCTTGGAGAACTATATGTTTAAAGCTTACAATTGTTCTTTAATCATTTATCATTAAAAATGGCACCTTCTATATATGTTTACTATCAGCTGATATAGTTTCGGTGAGTGGATCCAATCTCGGATCTTAACAAGTAAATAATCCTAGCGTCCAACTGTGAGATTTAACTTAAGTTATGACCAAATACATTCATTAAAATAATATGTACTTTTGCGATATGAGGCACACTTTGTAATTCTCCTTTGATAACAAACATAACATCCTTCATCCACTCCTTACCTAAAATTAAATAAACCCTTCACTCTTCCCAAGGTCTGTATAAGAAGGTCTGGGCAATACAAAAACTAAAATGTAGCAGTGTGACTACTCAGTGACGTCACCGAGAACAAATCTCTCCCCTCTCTCTCTCTGTCTCTCTCTCTCTCTCTCTCTCTATATATATATAATATATATAAAGCTAACCTTCTTTACAAAATATAAGAAAAAAATTTATTGGCGTATTTGTACCCTTAAAGTTGCTTTCTAAATTATAGATGAAACTAAATATTTATTTATTCTTTTCGACTATAATGTATAATAATATCCAGTAAACATATGTTAATATGAAGCTGTGGTGTGTTAAATAAGTACCATATGGGTACAAGATATAGTCAACACAATTGAAATGAAGCTAGAATATACCAAGATCTTCCATATACCATACGTTAAATGTGAAAATATGTTTCTATTAGATTTTTTTATTATTTTTTAATATAATTTTATTTATTTCATTCTTCTAGAGTATCTTACATTCCGTACATAGTAAATGTACATTATCTCAATTTTGAAACTCTCAAACAGATAATAAAAGCAATAAAGGAACATGTCCACAAGGCGAGAAAATAAGAGTAATAATAAAAATAAAAGGTAACTTAAAAGATCTGGTTGATAAAATAGTGGCAGCTTGATTTTCTCAGTCCACACGATGTTTGTTTACATTTGTACTCCCCATTGTTGTTGTTTGACGCACTGGAGGCCGAATGAAGAGTTTATATATGTCTTTCGACGAGGCGATGGAGACCCACAGGAGTCCAGTTCCGTCCGTTCTTGATGCATAGAGGACCCTTGAACAGTGGATACAAGATGCTCTTTGTTTCTATTAGATTAACGCAAACTGTATATTTATTTTGAATACACAGTATTACCTCCGCCGAAGGAGGTATTGTTTTCACTGGCGTTTGTTTGTTTGTTTGTTTGTTTGTTGGTTTGTTTGTCAGCAGGATAACTCAAAAAGTACGGAACGGATTCGAATGAAAACTTTGTGGAGTTGTTGGGAATGCCAAAAGAAACAAGTGATTAAATTTTGGCATCTCTGAGTGCAGAATTAAGATGCAAAACGAGCTAAATACTAATAAATATTCAAGTTAGTCTACTCTGCCAATAGATGTCGCTGTGCTGTGAAATCGGGGGCCGGGAGCGTCTTCCTCTCGGAATTTCCGTCGAGGGGAACCCTCCCCCGTCCCTCTACGCCGCCCCAGTCGTGAAAAATCCGCCTCGGAGGTTCATAAGGACCCCGTGACGGCGGAGGTTTGCACTCTCTGAGTGTATATATGCCTCTAGTTTGGTTATCATTAAGTGAAAAACATTTATCGTGAGAAATTGCATTCAACCTGGTGTTTGAGATCTTAACTAAAAACAACAGCAAAGATGAATGATTGACAAGGAAATAATAGAATTAAGGGATACCACGGCTTCAAATCAAATCAATAGAATTGACTTTTATCAATGTCATGGAAACATAGTTATTTTTGGATGAGATGGTTTTTTGTTTACGTATAATTTTTGATAGGTTTTAACCTATAAAACGAGAATGTTTGTCTGTAATTATGTGTTTTATATAGGTATACTATTTTACAAAATGAAGATACCCTAAAATCTAAAAAGAACATGTTTGTACCTTGTTAAGTGTTTTGTCTATTAATTACTGAAATTTCGATAAAGTATTCTATGCATTAGTAATATTATAGTTCTTTTCTCTGATTCTTAATTGTAGTATGTTCAAGTAAATAAAAACAGACACATTAGTTTGATCCAGATCATGATACAGCATATTTAATGATATAGTATATTAATGTTTTTGAATGTGTAAATTCTAAGTCATTGGATTAGAAGTTATCAAAAAATGTATTCTAGGAATCAAGTAAACATATATTTTTAGCACCTATGTAAGACATATTGAAAGTTTAGTTGTTGTAAAAATATCAAACCTTTTAGGCATAAATTTGCTCGAAATATGTAACGTTTGTGGTTATCGATTATGCCAAAATGCTACCAATTTTATCTTCTGTTATTAAGACCGATGTATTCGAGCTTCATAAAAACAAAAGGGCGAGTCAATCAAAAAGTGATTTACATAAGGATATATAAATTTTGAACTAACATATTTATCTTAAAACTCTACTTAATATACATATATATTTATAAGCATAGAAAATACTAGAATATAACTTTACTGATTTTTAAGCCCAACATTTTGACTTTCTGAAATGATGGTGAAGCTAGACGACGTCAATAAAAATAGGATTAAACTTTAGTAGATAATTATCTTACAATTTCAGTTGTTTTGTAATATTGTTATTGCCATCATCATCGTTGTACACAAGCATTGGAAGAAAGTTTTTTGTTTCTCCATGATCCAAATATGTTTAGAGCTCTCTATGTGTAAGGTAATAGGCAGAATCCTCCCCAAACATCTTTATTATAGACATCAACAAGAAACAGTGAATATCGAATTCCGATTAAAAAAGCCAAACTACTTTTTAGAAAAATAATATCCCTTTTATTCTTCAACAAAAACAAAACATTTTTTGCAAGATCCTAGGTTCGATAGACTAATTTAATGCTATAATGCTTATTTATATCCCACCGGATGCAATTCTATCTAGCCATAAAGGCAAAAGAACCCCACCTTTTATTCAATATTGAAGAAGGCTTTGAAAGGTCTCAACAAGCACAGGATTATCTTCATCTTATGATAATTGATTATTTATTATCAAAGGATCTTTTTAAGTACCTCGGTATTTTATATTATCATTACTATTATAAACAATTGTATTTTTGCAGATATAGGCAAATAATAAGATTCTATGGAAGTCAAATAAAAAACTTGGCATTCTTCATGCCCTGATGGTATATTAAATGTAGTTATGCTATTATAAGCTACTGTAATTATGGGCACAGATAATTTCTACCGGAGTTTGTATTTTAAAAAATACATTAAATGTGTCAAAACTTGCTATTCATAAAGAAAACTAACATAAATGACAAAATGAAGCCACAAAGACCAAAAACATTCGTGAGGAATTGAATACAATTTTCATCAAAAACGTATTTTTTGTCCAAAGAAGAACTTAATATGTCCCTAAAACATATGTGATGATCAGCCAATAGTTTTTATTAAAACACTATTAGATTCAAGATATAAAATTATATATCTACGCAAAAATATTCATTCGCTACGGATTAAACAATGGTTTTTCCCCAATTTTACTTTTTTTTATTCTACAATTTATAAAAATATATACCTACAAGCACAAAAAACCGAATGTATGTATATAAAATGATGTAAATGCGTGAAAACATAATAAACATTCAGTTTAAAATTTACTTTGAAAGTTTCTAGGAGGTCTACATATATATATATATGAAATCAAAGAAAAATAGTTGCTACCAATCACTTTAAGGCAGGGCTATGCAATAAGTTTTCCAAGTGGGCCACATTTGGAATCCAAGAAATTGAGCTGGGCCGCAAATTTCCGCGGCCACTTTTTTTCAAATAAGTCTATTATTATGTTTTTTATTTAACATTAGTAGTATTACTATAGTATTATTAGGCCGATGGTTACTATGCCTTTTATTATTATTATTTTATTAGGCCTATTTTATATGACCTTTTTAGCTTTCAAAATTGAATAGGCCTATAAAAATGCACACAAACAACTCTATGCTCCATCTCCTTTATTTAAAACAAACAAAAAATAGAACATTTAACTCAACATTTCTCATTGTTCATGAGGCTGGCTGCTAAACAGAACAGGGTATTTTAGCCCACTGCTGCCGGTGACTTTAGTGAGAGAAGTGGCATTTTTGTTTTGCAAGATCTCTGATGTTTGGCTCATAAGATGTCAATGCAAATCTAAGGCACTGGTGAATTTTTTGTCTGTTAGGGAACACGATAACTGTTCTTAATTGCATTCACGTGAGAAAAGCTCGATTTGCAAGTGTATGTTGACCCAAACATGTTGGCCGTGTCCGGGCCGCATCTGGGCCACGTCCGGGCTGCATCTGGCCCGCGGGCCGCCAATTGATAGCCCTGCTTTAAGGGGTATGATAGATGGACAAGGGCACGCTTAAAGTTCGCGCATCCGCACTGGTAAAAATATCTTTTCTTGAAAATATATTAATCTTTTCATTATCGTGCTAGACACATGGTTTCAATTTCAGAAATATAATAAATTTGTTATTTTTTCAGCTGCATAGACGCGTAATCACAAATAAATCAAAATAAAATAAATTCTATTGATTTTTAATAAATATAATCACCTGAGTCATAATTATTGGATGTATACTTATACATGTTGTTTACTATTGCTTTTAATTGAATTTTAAAATTTAGTTCAGGGTTATTATTACTGATACATTTCTTACTCATACATACTTATATGCATTTATCATGCAGCACTTAATTATCTAAAAATCAAATTAATATTTGAATATTAGTTATATTCGTCCCTTTTCAGCGAATACTTAATATGGCCCATTTTCAGAATTTCATCCATATCCCTTTCAGACATCATATCATATTATATATAATTAAAACTCGCAACATAAGTTAATCCGCTTCAGCAATCGTTCTTTATTAGTAAATCCTTCTCTTAATAAATTTAAAAATCAAGAGAACGACTGCTTCGGCATTGGATCATATGGGCTGTGACTTAGTTACCATTGAGATAATCATATGTTGCGGGGATCTACCTGAGTTCTTATAGGTAGAGCTGGAGTCGGATTGCCAAGGTGTAGCACTTGCACTACCACAAGATAAAAGTATACTAATACCTTACGCGAAGAGAGTCCGTTGAAGAGTATTTATTAAGAAGAAGAAACACATATATATATATATATATATACGGTTTGGGTGAGGAGGATGACTGACTCATACAAGCTGTATGTTACTATGTTAAACCTGAAATATAAGTTGTATTAAGTCAACCTCCTTGATCTGCCCCTTCACTACTAATAATTTCTTAAATGTATACAAGTATCATATAATAATCAAATCTCGAACTATTAATATAACAAACTAATAAATAATATACAAATATATAGAAACTTCCAAATAGATTAAAAACAATGCACATTGAACTTTGACGATACTATTATTATATATATATATATATCGTTGTACTTTTATTTCCCTCTTGGTGCATTATTCATCTTTTACGTTATTACATTTTATGTATTAATCTAATATGGAGCCTATATTGAAAACATGAATGTCATCCCTGAGGCATGTATAAATAATATTTAGATGTCTCCAGCATTGACTTGTATGACAATATAATAAATGAAACATATCTTGCGATCACAAACACCAAGCTCTTGTGATCTATTCATATTAGCTTTTATTAACATTTCTTTAACGTCCAAAAGACTGCATTATTACTTATGCCTGTAGGGTAAATAACAATATCAATTCATCGACTTCAAAACTAAGGTAAGTTATTTCATATCTTTTTGTGAAATACAACTTAAGAAAGAATTTAATTTGATTTGTTGTGATAAGTATATAATACTTCCAATATTATTATATTTGTTCGGCGACTGTCCAATGGACCGTGAAGGATTAATTATTCCTAATAGGATACATTCTTCTCCATTTCGCGATGATCCCTTTGAGATCCAACTGTAATTTAACAACTCGAGCAAATACACTTTGACAAAAGCGCCATTTTAAATGTGCGATGAAGTGCCCATTTTTTGGGTTTTATGTATCATTATTATATTCAATAGAGGGCTGCATATGTGATATGTTTTTTTATTAGGGATAACCAAAAGCAATCCTTATGAAGGAAGAATCCTTTTTCAATGTAAGAAAATGCACACGAGTTTCTGGCCTATTTCAACACTTTTAGCTCCCTTAAAATGGTCCCTCTGAGTCATAAGTACCGGAAGTTTTGATCAAGCTATTATTCTAGAGTTTTAATACGTACAACAAAATAGATCATCATCGATGTGAGTCATGCCGTGGGTATTTTCAGTTGAGTTGTAGTTGTGTAACCTACTATAGTAACCTAGTCTATGCGGTTTGATTCAGATGACTGCGCTAAATATATATTCAATTATTAATTTATACCACTATTTAAACATGATATATTTCAGAATCCTTCTATATCTAAAAGAACAGTTGAATGAGATATGCGTACTTTGTCTTGATGACGTGATGGCAAAAATAAGGTTTTTTTTTTACACGTCACAATCTTTTATTTCATGAGAGCATACACACATTTAATACAGGCATATAAAAATGTAATTAAACTAATTGTAAAATGTAGCAGACTTTTTATCATTAAAATGTAAATAATATCAACAAGTAAAATGTGATAAATTTAAAATAGTTAAGTTTGATATAGTAATAATAACAAAACACACACATATATGCATCCACGTTGTGTAACAATAAAACAATTTAAATAATGTCTAAAAATTAAATCATCAAGTGCACGATTGCCATAGATTGATGTGGGTCGATCTTCTTGAATCTTGTATGGCGATCATAGTCTGAAGTTTTGCAATGCACTTGGAGGCAATTCTATGGATATTAGATCGGGGAACATCCCATATTATTTTTCCTCCGCGGAACTTTTTCTTTTCAGGACCTCTTCAAAAACCTCGTCCATCAAATCCCAAATCCTGAAGGTTATTGTTATAATAGCAATACGTTTACTGTCTTTTGCAATGATGCAAATGATTAAATGACCTTCCTTTCTGAAGATTGGAGGTTGTTATTTGAAAAGTACGAAGCTAGTGAAATATCAAGCCTCATATTGATTCAACATCTACTAACACTATAGTTTTTTTATACTTTAAAATAGGATGTACATACATCACCCCTCTTTTGGACCCCTCAAATACTCTGAATACTTTCCGTGCGGAGCAAAGATGTTCAAGGAAACAAAATTGATGACTCTGCATTTATATATTTTTTGAATTTTTTATTTGGACATAGATGAAGTATTTTATATATATATTATAGATTTAAAAAAGTATATATTTTTAGTGTAGGCGCATTATCAGGTTCTTATATCTATGTAGATATTAAAATAGATATAATACAGACAAAGGTGGTTAAGGTATATATTTATCAAATCTGGATTTTGTTGTTTTAAATAAGGCAAAAACATAGCCTTGAAGATTTGTATATGTATTATTTTTTGAAATTTATTATACTCGTGTTTTTATTTATGTTTTGATAAAAAGAACAAAACATGAAAAACTTTTTTATAATAGTATTTATTTCATTACAAACCCAACCAACAAAATTACTACTCAATTTATTAGTACACTCAATGTAATCAAATGAGAAGGGATATTTGTTGTGTTGTTAGCTGTTTAAAACCCTTAAAAACTTAATATAATGTGACAGATTATTCTCTATAGTGGGATAATTTTGTTTGACTCTTAAGATTTCGGTTTATTTACTATGTTTAAAAAAGGAAAAATATAACTATAAGCAATTTATTTTTCTATGCTTCAACTTCAATTAGAGTAGGACAGAGTATCTGAAATAGAGAAATTAAATGGTTACATATTCAAGGGGGGGGGTGGGTGTACCTTCATCATATCCTTTGATTTATATTCCGAACGATTTGATGAATACTCATGTCCATGAAGTATAACTTCCGCTTTGAAAAGATGGAATTTGTTCGTCATAGAACTTATTCAGTATATCTTACCTAAAAGATGAACAATTGATAATTAAATATTTATTTTATACATCTCATATTCAGGAAGGTTTTTTGTGCAACATTTTTATGGAATTGAAAATTAAAAGATATATTTACAAGCGTTTATTGTTTAATAACATTCTTTTTAGAAAACTTTTTCAACGGTTTCCTTTTCCAAGGGGGTCTTGAAAGGATTATTCCAATTTAGTTACAGGTAGGTTGTTTGAATAACTGGATCCGACTTAAAAAGGTTGCTGCCCGGTGTTTTATAGTAGGTCTGCTAATTGAAGGGGCTGCAACATTAGAGTCATTTTTTAATATACTTCCACTTTTTAATTGGCAAATGAAAGTTTCGGATGTATTAAGCATTTAAAATACAATGAAGTTCCGTTATTTTTATTTTTTTGCATAGTACACTATAAACAAATTTTAGTGATTCCATTGAAAGTCGAAATATACTTAGTTATTTTGTAAAAGTTAAATTGCTTTTTTAATATATTTTAAAACATTTCCTAACATACAATGTATACTGTTAGATATATACTAAATATAACTTTTGCATCTCTAAAACAGCAGTTGCATTTAAATCTAATAAACGCAGCACCGACTTTTTACACATTTCCTTTGATTTCCTCTAATATAATACATATTTCGTTGTTTATTCAAAATGTACTGGCGTTTATATGAAAGCTTCTACGGATACGACATTAGTCAATAGGAATTATACCCTCTAAAAAATTTCAAATGTAACAATTATATTATACAAATAGCGTTTTTACGATTTTATAATTCTTATTATGAAAAATTATAAGAATAGAAAAATGCTTTAGGACTTTTATGAAGTAATCATAAAAAGGGTGTATTAAAATTAATGTTATATATTTTTAACATGAAATATCTAGAGTAAATTTATTTGAAACCTTGGCATAATATGTACATACTTGCTTTGTATTTTAGGACTCCAAAAGGACCCATATTTCCCAAAATTCTAAAAAAAGAATCTTTTTACGCCCTTCAACGCAATACTAATACTAATTAAGGTGTAATAAACTTGGAAGTTGATTGTAATTTGTTGGGTGGTGATGTTTGTCAAAGAGGCTGGTGCTCTCGTTATCCTGTAATTAATCAGAAAACACCTAATCCTATTATTTATAAGAGTCACTTATATGTTAATTAGAGAGAGAAATAAGGACACAATAATATAAAACCTGTGGAAATTCACCAGATGAACCACAGAGTAGGAGTATGCTTTTTATTCTAGGCAGAGGTATTTAGGATACAATGTCTGTGAGTTGTAGTTTGTACTAATACACCAAAAAAATGTTGTATCGGTCAACAGTATAGTTAATTTTTTTGCAGAGTCTAAAATTCATTAGATGAGTTATTTTTTATTTGACGAATAAATTGCGTGATTGCTTGGACTGTGGATTTTATTGATTTGAAATATTCTCGGATAGAAAAGTTTTACAATTGCAGTAAATGGAACGACTTTTTAAGAGACTCTATTACAACATAAATGTTTCATGTATTACTATATATATATATATATATATATCTAGTTTCAAATTTAATATCGAATCTTAAGTCAATAAGCTTCATTTATGAAAGTAATTAAATGAACGGACTATAAAATAGTAAAGACATGTTTAAAGTATTAATATATTTATTAAATATAAATTATTTAAAAAATAAAGCAGACAAATGAAAGCAACGATCAATCAGCAACTCTTTTGATATATTTTTTGGTGTTTTCCTCATAATCTGTTTGATTATGACATTGCATTTTCAGAACGGCTAGTTGAACAAACAAATGTACGAACTCAGGTGATTACACAGTTCATCTACAGACTCGATAACTCCACTATTTTGTCATTTTTATTTATAAATATGATTCTTTCTGTAAAAAAGTGCAAAATACGTAAAATGCCAGATTTAAATTTCAATTAATAAAATAAAAATAATAAAAATGTATTCTTTAAAGACATATACAAGCATACACTCACTTCCAATTTTCAAAAACTTATCACTAAGGTTCTTAAGTAGGGTCAAAATAATTCATATCACTGAGCTCCTTAAGTATGTAAGTCTCTAATAGGTAGTTAAAAAAATATATGTGTATATGAAATGTAAAGATTGATAACTTTTTATAGCTTTAATGTTTGGTGGCATTATTTATCACTGTTTTTTAGAGAAAAAACTAATTATATTACTAAAATATACTTATCGGTATTAATCACTATTTACATATGCGTTATTATTCTGTAAGAGCTCACAATTGCATTATATACATAAAAACAGTAAAAATAAATATATAAAATATGAAAAATAGGTAGAGGGTGAGTATACAAGTGTTTTTAGAAATGAAGTGTATTCGAACTTATGATACTATAATTGATTTCGACAAGACTATTATTTTTTTTAATAAGATTTTGTATGGATTTATATATATATATATGGAACGAAGTGGGAAGAATTTATCCACCGGGACAATTATGCCTTTGCCAGCCTTATAAAGGCCCCAATAATCCAGTAGGAGACTGTCAACGGCCGTTTATGTTTCTTGAGGCCAGCGGCCCACCGCGAATAGTCCCGGTACTCCCTGTGGCCACTCCGCCCCTGTATATATATATATAATACCTATATATATATAATCCATTACAAAATCTTATAAAATATATATATATTACAATATTTCGTAAAACAAGGACCAAATACCTTTATGATGTTTTGCAAGGGATGTTTTGTGCTTTATTTAAAAAATATTTATAATGTTGATATATTTTTATCCAATTTCAAATTTGCTGATGGATGAAAATGGGCTGGAAATGTCGTTTGATACATGTCATCGCGTTCAATCTAGTTTTTATAATCAGCCAAGAGAATTTTAAGAAAAATCACCGTTTTTAAGGAACAAATACCTGTCTCTAATATATATATATATATTATATAGATATATGCCGATAAAGTAAACAATCTTCTCTGATAAGAATATGGATGATAATATTAAGGATTATGATTAGACAATTGGTTAAGTACAACCGTCCTTATCAGTATGGCTGATAAAGACGTTCGGGCTTTGGGTTTGCCAGGTGTGTGAGCAATTACTTTCATGCATATCAATCAAACGGCACTCTTGAGGCAAATACATTGCACACAAAGTCATAGCTTTGTACTACACCTACGCATAGTACGAGTCATGTAATGTGTTTGCCTTCACATTAATTTTGAATAAAAGAAGATATAAATAAGGATAGAAAGTTTTTTTAAATTATTTTTATATATCAAATGTGTTTTTTTTTTTTGCCTATTGGTCGATAGAATTGCATCCGATTGGATATAAATAAGCATTAATAGCATTATAATTAGTCTATCGAACCTAGGATCTTATCAATGAGGTAGACCAAAAATGACCATCCCCTCTCGGGATTCGAACCTGCGCCCCCAACATTGAGAGTTGGACACGTCTTAACAGGCACGGCTATCGAGCTCCCTTTTTTTTTTTTTTTTTTTGCCTATATGGTTCGATAGAATTGCATCCGATAGGATATAAATAAGCATTATAGCATTATAATTAGTCTATCGAACCTAGGATCTTATCAATGAGTAGACCCAAAAATGACCATCCCCTCTCGGGATTCGAACCTGCGCCCCCAACATTGAGAGTTGAACACGCCTTAATGTGATTTTGTTAATACATAACATAAATTGACATTCAAGCCATCAAAAATCATTTCTTCGGAAAAGAGAAACAACATTGATAATGACACTTTTGAATATAACACAATAAGAAACATATATATACATGAAAATGGCTCTTATTGTTTAAAAATGCCTTATAAAGAATGTTCAGATTTGACGTTAAAATGAAAATGATATAGATAATTTGAAATATATTTTTTATTTGAATTAGTACAATTTCAGACAAAGTTAATAATAAATGGATTTGAATTGTCTAGCGGTCTAAAAAGGATGAATCTGTAATTTATAAATAAATTTAGATTTAATATGGATGATATTCTATCAGAAAAGAAAGAAGGTTTGAAGGTATGTTGTTGTGATAAGTCATCAGTGTTTTAAGAATACATTTTAAATATATTTTAATGAACTGTTAAAATATAATGCTGAATATATATAATATATATATATAACATGAAACGACCGGGACACTTTTTTTTCGCCGGTATTTGGCAAAAACCGGGCCTGGACTTCAGTATATTTTTCGTTCCTTCGGCATTCTGGAAGTGACGACTTTTTTTTAGAAAAGAAATTCCAAAAAATAGTGACGAGGTTTTTTTTTTTCAGAGAACATTTCCAAAAAAAGTGATGACTTTTTTGTAGAAAACAGCTTCTAAAAAAAGTGACAACTTTTTTTAGTAAACAATTTCCAAAAAAAAAGTGATGAGTTTTTTTAGAAAAAGTTTTCCAAAAAATTATTGACGTTTTTTTTAAAACAATTTTCTAAATAATATATATTTAAAAAAAATTCTAAACAAACTTACAGAATGACAAATGGACGAAAATATTAAAGTCCCGGCTCGGTGATTTTTAGACACCGGGCCGGGCCAGGACGATAAAAAACTGCCGGTACATGGTCGTTTCCTGATAGTATATATATATATATATATATATATATATATATATTATATATTCGTAATAAAGAAGTACAACATTACGTTTGAGGACCTTATTTGAATGACCATCCAAAAAATCTTTGCCTCTTGAAATTTGATATTTTTTGTATAACAATACAAACATTAAAAATGCCATTTTACTTTTCTACAAAAGTAATATTTAGTACTCAACTCTTCATTATTAGTTTTATTTATTGATACCTCACTTTATATCCCGAATAGTTGTTTTACATCTTCCAGACCTTCCAACCAAAGGAAACAATAATAACCATTGATGCAGTAAGTAAACCACCCTTTTCTTAATGCTTTTGAGGTCCCATATGTTTTAATTCAGAGATCTATTATCTTAATTTGAACTTTTTGATATTTTTCTGTAGTTGATTTCGAAATTAAATTATTTAGAAAGAAGGGTTAAAAAATTTATTTTTGAATTGATTAATTAAAAAAAATGTATTTACTTGTAAAGGAATGATTAAAAAAGTTGATTATCACTATACTTCTTCAGTTTTAAAAGCTTAAGAGGTAAATAAACTTCTATACAATTAGTAAAAAAGTGAATATCGTTTTGAAAAAATAATGTATGAACCAAAATTCTATGTTAAAGTATTATGACATTGACTTTTAATTTGCTCCATGAATCTTAAGGCTGAGACTTAGGATAAACTTGTTGATAATATATACAAAATCAGATACTGTTAAATAAAATGTCACCAATAAATGAAGGAAACTGATTTGTTCTTATTCAGCTTCACAAATTAAGCACTTTTCTGAATATCTAAAAGTGAACATAATAAAAATAAAGAATAAATAAAAGTGTAATAATTGGATCTTATATTTTTAGTATAAATATATGCATCCCCTTTTTTCCTGTGGTAGATACATTATTACCTCCACCGAAGGAGGTATTGTTTTGACTGGCGTTGGCTTGTTGGTTGGTTGGTTTGTTTGTCAGCAGGATAACTCAAAAAGTGCGTAACGGATTCGGATGAAAATTTGTGGAGTGTTGGAATGCCAAAAGAACAAGTGATAAATTTTGGCATCTCTAGTGCAGATTAAGGTTGCAAAATGAGCTAAATACTATAAATATTTCAAGTTAGCCTACTCCGCCAATAGATTCGCTGTGCTGTGAATCGAGTGCCGGAGCGTCTTCCTCTCGGAATTTCCGTCGAGGGGAACCCTCCCCCGTCCCCCTAGCCACCCAGTCGTGAAAAATCCGCCTCGGAAGGCTCATAAGGACCCTGTGACGGCGGAGGTTTGCACTCTCTGAGTGTATATATGCCTCTATTAATATTGTTATTATTATGAAAGGAACTCTTACTGATAGTACGAAACCAATATTTTCCCAAAAATGCCACCCTAAAAATATTATTTGATATTCAGCTTTTATCCAGTCAAATATGAGAACAAAAATAGATTTATTCCTCATAATACATACACCTACATCCCAAAAAAGTCCAATGAATGGATTTAGGTACAGTTTTTACATATTTTTTCATGTTTTATTTTATGCTCAAAATATTCCACAAATAATACCTATCCTATTTTATTATTTGATAGATGGAGAATAATTCCTGTCATTAACGGAAGTTTGAATACATAAATATTTATCAATATTAACCAGTTTTCCAATATTTTTATGATTTACTTACCCATTTAGAGTAGTTGTATATAACACTTAAAATTAATACTCGAAACATAAATAAATAAAAATTTCTTACAATATATAAATAAATAAAAATGAACAAACTAAAATTAAACAATTATAAATAACGTGGCGTGTTCAACTCTCAATGTTGGGGGCGCAGGTTCGAATCCCGAGAGGGGGACGGTCATTTTTGGTCTACCTCATTGATAAGATCCTAGGTTCGATAGACTAATTTACGCAATAATGCTTATTTATATCCTATCGGATGCATTCTATCGAACCATAAAGGCAAAAAAAAAAAAAATAAAATAACGTGCCATTGACGAGTAAAAGGATTTAAAAAAATCGGGAGTAATTATTATTCGGGAGCTAATTATGAAGTAGGGAATCAAACACCTGGCAAAGTTCGCGCCTACGATGGCTCTATAAGCTTTCCTTTTTTTGCATTTTCAATTATTATAGCAATATTTATTGATTTTTCTTGCCTTTAAGGAATCTGTTTTGTTCTGGGCCAAGTTTAACATTGGATATAATATCCATTTTTGAAGCAAATACACCCTAGAGATAATTCGATAGTGTGCATTAAGAACTGTTATATCCTTTTTTAAGATAAAGTAACTTATTGCCCTGGAGTACGGCTGGAGAAGTTTCCCATGAAATGATATTGCTTTCCTCAATTCAAACAAGTATAAGACTAATTCTATCGGAACGTGAAGTTTTTTGTTATTGTATTTAATGATATAGTTATATACTAATTGTGTTGTCAACAATCGATCTCACCCCTTATTATATATATATATATATATATAGCATAAAAAGCTAAATGATAAATTTCATGCTCCCAATAACAAAACATACAAATAGTTTATTTTTTAGGAATAATACTATTATATAATATCACAAGCAATCATAAGAGTAGTTATTCCAAAGATCGTTTTGATGTAGTTCTAAATAAGCCCCATTACAATAGAGCTTAACTTGACATCATCTTTATTCGCAAGTAATAAATATTTATATAAAAGGTGTATACATCATTATCAATTGATCCTCTAAGAATATCATTTTCTTGAGCCAGCAACTGCCGCGAAATCAGTCATTTTCCACATTGTGCAGTTACAATCGTAAACCCAGTGGTATGGAGTTTCCTCATCTTCTTGACAACTTCTGACTATCGATTTCTGGATTTCTCCATTTATTCAAAAGATTTTTTGCTTTGCCTTTGATTAGATAAAATATCATATAGTTTTGTACAGTATATTTTGCAAAAGTATTATGTAATTAAATTAATTCATTATTCAAAAAGCGTCTTCGCCAGCTGCAAATTTTATTTGCCTAAATTTTCTTTGAGTGGTAACTATAATGAACTATTTTTCAAAAATCATTAAGAGCGGATCTCATTGGAATCATCGTCAAGCAGTCCTCCAATTTGAGGAAGGTTGAACATTTTAGTACTAATTTAATTCTTTCCTACATTGATGATTTCTATTGAATCTTTGTTTACAATTTGAGTGACAAGCGCCCTAAAGTTCACCTTTGTGCATATGGATCATCTGTGAAAGTCTAAACCAAGCCAATAATATTTAAGGTCGTTCAACACCCTTGAAGCTTATTTAATATATTTATGTATTTTTTTCTTCTATTCTCTCAAATCCTTCAAATCACTTGTAAATCCATTGAAAAAAAATATTACTGATTCCGGAACAGTTTTGTAGATAGTTATAAATGTCACAATCTTTCTTAGATATATTTTATACATTTAATGCATATTTTAGATTTGGGAGACCCTAATCACTGTGAAAAAAAACTTAGTAACTGTTTCATACATTCTTCTAGTTGGGGACCTGTTTTGGCCATAATCTCATTAAGATCCCACTTTATTTTTTTTTGTGGGAAACAATAAATAAGGCTTCCTCTCCAAGACAATTCGAAAAAAGAATATTTGCAGCCTGTCAGGAGTTATTTAAAATATAATATCATGACTAAATTCCAAACGAAGCTGTGTTTTATATACACAGAAAAAAGATTCAAACTATGAAATGTGTAATTCTCTCTTGAATTTTAAGATTAATAAAGAGTGTTTGCAATTTTCACAGCTTTGACAACCCCTTTATGTCTCCTGTCAGTTTCATAAAAACTAATGGTGTACAAAATCAATAAAATATGTGATGCTCATGCCGATGGTGTATCCTAGTTTAACAAAGAATTATTCAATTAGGTCTCTTTATAACCAACTAAGTGAACATTTAACATATAATTTAAGATTGGTTATTGTGGATGCCGGAGTAAGTCTTGTGAATCAAAAATCTAGGTACATACAAAAAATAAACAAAGTTAACGGTTTTTCTGTAACACAATTCAATTTGTTTAAATAAATATGGCTAGGTAAGGGGGGGGGGAGGGCTGCATTGAGGACGTTTAGGAGCATTCATATAAGATATAATATATATATATATAACATATACTACAATTTGTTTTTTCTACCATCAAATCTGAAATAATACTTTTAAAAATTGAATATTTATGCGCAACATTGATTTATATAATCAACACCACCTCAGAATTAAAACTTCGCTCTAACGAGCTGCCTAGTGACGAGAAAAACTCGCTTTTTGATACTCAAGTTTTATTTAGTAAGTAAAAGTCTTCAATACTTGACTCGGGGCATGAAATCAACGAGTTTTTACCCGTTACTCGGGGGAAAACTCGTTACTCGGAGAAAAACTCGTTACCCATGTAAAAATATCTTACTTAACGGAAAACTCGTCCCTTCCAATAAATGTCTGACAAATCAAGAGCTTCGAAGGTATTGATTCTTAATTATAATTAATAATGAGACAGTCTTATTATGGTATCTTATTTTCTGAGAATGATGTAATTTATTGTTTTAAATACATTTTACCATTCTTTTATTAATCCTCTAGCTCATAAAAAAACAATATATTATCTATAGTTCCTAATCCATTGTTATTGCTGGTACGTCTTCTAAGCTTAAAATAGGGTTTAAAATTTTAATCTTGAACGCGCAATTTAATACTATATTTTTTTGTATTAACCCCACAAAAACTTTATGTACTTTATACATATATAATATATATATCTTATATATATTTGAATAAAAAAGTATATCTTTCTTTTTTATATGCATATATACTTATAATGGTTTTTGGAATGTATTTTTTTCTTTTCATGCAACTGCAAATGAACAATCCAGTGTAGAAGAATTTTCATCTCATACAAATTACTTGAAAACGTAGATAATTATCTCAAAAAGCCTCAAGCTAGTGTTTGAGGGAATTTTTTTTTGATCCACTAGTCTAAATCCTGACAATTTTGTCCAAAATATACAAGATAATGGAACAAGTATTTCAACGAACCAGAAGTTTGATTGAATGTGATTCCTTTAACTGTGGTGGTGGGAACGAAACTGTCAAATGCCAACTCTTTCATCCGTAGCTTTTAAGTATTTGATGATGGTACAAGGAACATTTGTTCCGTCCAAAAGACTTTTCTCTACGATGGGGGCAATTCTAACTTATCGCCGTAATAGGTTCATAGATGTTTATGCTGACATTGGTCATTCTCGATTTGCTTGAAAAAATAAATGATTCATTTTTTATTTTAAAAGATGGATGTTGTATTAATTATTGTTGTTTTTTATTTAAAATCTCTGACAATATCTCAATTCAAAATATAACCTTTATTCTACCTTATTACACCTTTGTTTTATCATTATCGTACTAAGTTATTTCATTAACCCTTAGATGCATGAGTGACTGGACCCTACACTCTTCCATCAGTGGGTCAAAAATGACCCATGCTAGAATCAATGTGTTTTATGCCATTTTGTGTCATTTTGGTAAAATAATCACTTGTATAATATTTAGTATATATTTAGGACCACACAGAATGATTTCATGTTTGAAATATCTCTATTTTTCACTTTTTAAACATTTTGAAAAAAAAATTACCCAGAACAGCATAGAAAAATGTGTCTTGTCTCATCACTGTATGCAGTTCAGACACTACCTGTAATACAAAAACTACAAATTCTTAAAATGTATAAAAGGTAAGTTAAAAATGTAAATGGCATTATATAAAAACATGTTTTTTGAGGAATACCTGAATATGAATAATACAATTTTTCATTACGAAGATATTTCAAGAAAACAACCTCACCGGACATTTTTGACCCACTTATGCATCTAAGGGTTAAGTTAAAAACATCTTGAATGTCAGTATCAAAATATTTGTTGGTTGACACAAACGGTTTATTAAAATAGAATTCATCCCTGAGATGAATATATATGTTTGAGAGCTGAATCATTATTTAGACTTTGATACTAAGTAATTCCTAAAAAACATAACTTCTGGTTCAAAAAGTCATAAATATAAATTTTATAAAATAAGGCCCTTAATACCCATTTTTTGAATATGGCAAGCGAGTCCCGACCTGCATAGAACTCTTATATAGTATGTATGATTATTTCAAATCAATTGGGATGTTCTAAAAAATACTTGTATTCCTGGAGTATCAAGTTTTTCACGAGTACAAGGCTTCCTTTTCATATCTGTTAAATAGAAATGAGCTTTTACAAGTAACGATTATTTTGCAAGTTTAAAATTTTACTCGAGTTACGAGTAAAAACTCGTAAATACTCGAGTAATTTTTCTTACTATTCGCCCAAGCTCGAGTAGTAAACTTAAGCTCGTGACCCATCAGTAAAAATAACGATTATTGTTCCAATTTTATTTTTAGGATAAATAATCGGAATCTATGAAAAACATGTGTCAATAAAACCTTTCGTTTATAGGGAGATTGTTCCATGAAAATTAAAAAGAGTCATTCCTCGGGCTCTTGAGAGATTTGTACAATCCACAACACTACAAACAGGCGTATTTGTGTCGCTGTTAACCAAGGCTTACAGGAACGAGCGTAAGAAAAAGGGATCAATAGATGTTATAAAATGGGAGCTGAATAGTTCCCCACATCAAAAAGTTTTTTGATATATTTTGCATATAATATTTTTTGCCATATATATGGAACAAAAAAGATAAATAAATACATATCAATTATTGACTTTTTGTATTGATTGACAACTTAACATTTGTAAGTTAACAAGAAAAAAATATATATTTTTTATTTTTTATTAGCTTAATTCTCTTCTTTGTTTCTAGGCTTTTTAATCTATTATATATATATATATATAACGGAATTTTTCAAATTCCATAACTTCGAACAAATAAGGCTCACTAGCACGCTTTTTTCGCCATACTCTCAATAAGCATATTTTAAAGGGCTGCAAAGAAAGTAGTGGCCTGAATTAGTGGCTGTGTTAGGAAGATATTTCCTCTTAATATATGAATTAGCATACATAGTTTCTCCCCCTTTACAACGTTAAATTTGCCCTTTAGATGTAATAGGCTTACTCAAGGCATTGCCTTGCATATGTTTTAG
>CP045893.1:2478191-2497596 GCA_013387185.1 Caligus rogercresseyi
TTTCATGGCACCCAATAAAATAGAGTCCCAGCTATGATCATGAAGGCTCTTATTATTTCACCATTGTTGATGGTGACGTCACTCTTGACTCTTTCGCCCCCCCCCTCATTTTATGCTGTGTAAATAAGGCGTGCTTAAAATTTGTTCCTGTGAAACTAGCTCTTTCGATGGACATGGGCAGACTTGTATCATCAGTCCTATTAACAACAATTAAGAGGTGCTTGGAAGAGGAGTTTTATGCATAGATTATAACGCACTTACTCGTGTTACCAAGGGGAATATGTTTATAGATAGTTATAACGAAAAGATAGACTTACCCATAAACATGATTTTGTTTTAAATTTGGTAAATCAGTTCTCTTCTTTGTCTATACTTTGTGTTTATACCTCAAAATAGAAAGTCCCATTTGTTTTTATAGGGGGGGGGCAATATCTCAATAGTTTGTATAAATTACTTTTCGCTATAAACAAAGACATAAAGAAGCATAAAATTATGGATTTTTCAACGTCTACAATAGCATATAAAAAGGGGAAAATATTTAATTAAAAACAAACATGATTTTTTTCAATGTTTAAATAAATAAGACCGAGAATATGAAAGTCAATTCTTTATTTTGTTTTGCCTATATAGTTCGACCTAATTCATTCGACTGGATATAAGTAAGCATTATAGCATTATAATTAGTCTATCGAACCTAGAATCAAATTCGCAATATAAAATACAACGTTCTGTGAGATCAGCACAGTTGCTACCGTTACTTATTTACTAAATTGAGATATATATATTGATTTTATGTTTCTAAAGAGATTGACTTTGATTTATAAACCTATTATATATATATTAATCCAGGCTTGTGAGCGATCAGGAAAAAAATAGCGATCCGATCAAATAGCGATCATAAATTCGTTGCGATATAGCGATATAACGATCAGGCTTTTCTGATCAGCGATCCGATCAATTTAATTGCGATCAACAAAAAATTACCTATGTAATACTAAATCTAAGTAAAAAATTTAATGTATACAGTCAAACCTTTATAGTATTCATCTTATATGGCAATGGAATGATTGTTTCCATAGCCTATGAGCTTCAAAATAACGACTTCTCCATAGGCGCCTGTCTGTATATTTGAGGACAAAAATATCAGATGATGGTACTCATAGCCTATGAGCTCTAACACTCTGGCTCCACATTGACATATATCTGCATATTTAAGACAGGAGATGCCAGAATAAGCCTATGAGCTCCAAAACAAGACTTCTACATAGTCTCCTGTCTATATATTTTAGGACAAAAAATATATGAGGATAGCCAAGGACTACTTTAATCAGGACAGGACACTGCGCTCACATGGGTCCTATTTACCGGTTGTTGGAATATATATCTTTATAGTGTTTTTTTATAAACACTATAAAGATATATTCCAAAACGGTAAATAGGACCCATGTGAGCGCAGTGTCCTGTCCTGATGAAGTAGTCCTTGGGATAGAAAACACTGGCTTTTCCATTAGTAGTAGTCTGTATTTTGTGTTTTCTAACCAAATATTAATTGTTGGATTGGATTGTGGTAAATGTGACAGCTGGTTAAGTTTAAAAAAATGTAGGGTTTGTCTCAAAATCCAAATTACAAACATTTTCTTTTTTAGGTATTTTTGTACAAATTGATAGGTCGCTATTTTTTAGTAATTTTCTTACGATGAAAGATATAAAGATCAAGACCTTTTGCGATACTCCGATCAGAGATCAATATCGCTATAATCGCTATTGATCGCTGATCAGAAAAAACTCCGATCAACAAGCCTGTATATATATATATATATATATATATATATATAATATATATATATCTCATGTTAAACATTTCAGTACCTTGGGCAGTCTCCCCCCCCCCCAAAGAAGTCTTCCTAAATAACAATAAAAGAATTTCAAGTATTTAATTGTAATGAAATGCACTCCTATTTGCGGTGTAGCATATGTACAAACATACATCCTGACTTTTCGAAGCAGTAAAAGTAGGGGGGGTGCACAATTAATGTCTTAAAAAGGGGCAGGGCAAGTAGGTGGGTATATCAATCATATTATCTGAATGAATCTAGAGAGTGTTAAGGGGAGCAAAAATATATTTGATGTCTTAAACAGTAGAAACATACCTTTTGCAACATAAATCCTTTCTAACAAACCAAATGCATTGCAAATATCAAAATCCGTTGGATAAAATATTTGGATGCGGAAGGATGAAAAATATAAATTAAAAAAAAAATGATTTTTAAATCTTTTTTATTTGAATTGTGAAATTCATACATTTTAAAAAAGGAGTCCTAGAATAAACTTAACTAATTACGTTATAAGAATCAAATAAAAGTGTTCTTGTTCCGGTCTCGCAAACTATTGGTTTGTGGAAGCAAAGTTGTTATAACCATCTACAGATAATATAAAAAAACGTCATCGTTAAATAAAAACTAAAAACAATATTGCATAGATTTTACGCACTATTTTTTAAACTGATGATAAACTTATGGGTATAAGGTTTTAAGGAATTTTTAATTCATATATTTTTATGACAAAAATACACAAAATACTATAAAGTGTTAATATTTAAGGAGTCATTTAATTAAACATGTGTGCATTAAAATGACTCTTCCTGAGTATCTTTTGAATAAAGGAACACTTATATATGTCATTGATCTTCATATTTTTTGCCTACAGATACAATTATTTAAACATAGAGAAATCGCTGAGAGCACAAAGCATATTAATATTGGTGTCCTTTTTAAAAAATATGAAACAAACAAAATTACTAGATCATTAAATATGGCCGTCAAAACCTTTTGATATAAATTTGAATGAACTGTAAAAATTGTTTGAGGATAACTCAGTTCAGCCGTCAAAGAAACCACCACCCACATTTTCTGTGATAAATTACTCTCATATCAGAATAATGAACTGTAATAAAAGTAAGATATAAAGCATGGTTCCAATTTTGGTTTCAATAATAAAATATATTATTCGTTTTTTTGTAAACAAACATTAAAAGTAGTTTAATGTAATAATAATAAACATAAAATCATTTCATATTAACTACTATTTATTTTTATAGTTGACGTGATCCCTCTTATTATATTGATAAAATCAATCTAAAAATATTATAAACTAGAAGACTCAGAAAGTGCAAACCTCCACCGATCCCCACCAAATGAATCACTTGGTCTTTTGGTCATTTGCCAATAGATGTCGCTGTGCTGTGCTCTCCTCTTTGAAAGCACAGCACAGCGACATCTATTGACAGAGTAGGCTAAACTTGAAATATTTATTAGTATTTAGCCTCATTTTGCATCTTAAAGAAGCACTCAGAGATGCCAAAATTTAATCACTTGTTTCTTTTGGCATTCCAACAACTCCACAAAGTTTCATCCGAATCCGTACGCACTTTTTGAGTTATCCTGCTGACAAACAAACAAACCAACCAACCAACAACCAACGCCAGTGAAAACAATACCTCCTTCGGCGGAGGTAATAAAAGGGGAGTGATAGCCATGTTTGTTAAGGCGTGTTAACTATCATTGTTGGGTGGCACAGGTTCGAATATTCCCGACAGGGGATGGTCATTTGTGGTTTACTTCATTGATAAGATCCTAGGTTCGATTGACTAATTTAGACGCTATAATGCTATTTATATCCAGTTGGATGCAGTTCTGTCGAAACACATAGGCCAAAAATATTGTTTAATTTAGAACAAGATCATGGCCATGATCTTTTAACCTTATGTAAGGCAACAACAGTACTCTCTAAATAACGATCCATATACTAAATTCATCGTCTGGACTTCCCTTTTTGCGGTATACTTATAATCACTTCTCCAAGAGATTTTTTTTTTCGGTTAGATTTTTATTTATCATCATCAACAAACAGTGTAAATAAAATGCACAAAAGATATACGATAATAAATAAATAAAAACATAAAACTAGCATTTGCGTAAAACAATACATAAATGACATTATAGTTCATGATTACTGCCTAGAAATAACATAATCTTTTATAAAGGGACAATAAGACGAAAAGCTAAAAATAATCACAATAAGGCCGTTCCTTGACATAAAACGTTTATATCTTCTAGCAATTGATTTACTCAGGCTTAGATATTATGCTGAGTTGATGGTATGAATTTGATGATATCGCCGCCCAAATCCAGGAGGAAGATGCCACTTGAGGGATTTTGATTCCGAGTGCCGAGTAACGCGCTGCTGCTCCTATCATGATGGATCTTAACTCTTCTTCGTGTATGGGACTGTTTATTCTTAGTTTCTTCCCAACCAATGATTTAATATTCATAAATCACACTCAATCGCCTTGTGATGCGGTAAATAATTATGACTCCTCTTGTGTGCTCCAAAAGAATAATGGCCTTGATTTGTCCCGGCAGCTCGTTCCCATCCACGTCAACATTTAGTTGGACCAATGTCTTAACAATTTTTAAAAGTGGACAATCCATAAAGCGTGAACTGTGGTAATCTCCAAGGGATTATTGCAATAACATATCACTCAATGATAAAAACAAAATTTTGAATAATCCACTTAGAATAAATCAATTTGGTATGTTATTTTTTCCAATGATAAAATAAATATATCGAAACACTTTATTCCATTAAAATAAACTATAATGATACAAAATGTAAGGTACATTTTTAGATATTCATTTAGAACTTGAAGGGCAAATTGAATTCTGGAAACTGTAGTATATCCAAAGTAAGTTTTCAATACAATGTTAAATTATTCATATATATTATTAATATCTCCCCTGTTTAAAAAACTCAATTTGATTTGATGATTGACTACGTTTTTGGCATATGTATTTGAGTTACTCCATTCATCAAAAAAGAAAGAATTGATATTCTATGTATACCTTTGAAATGCCAGAGCAATACAATGAAGTTAATTAAATCATAACCTTCAGAAAGAGTGGTAGTATTTGCACTACTATATACTGTAATCATGTATGTGTTAACATGCGTCATTATTAAGTCCGTTAGAGGTGACTGCTTAACATTTTGTAAATGAATTTAATTTTGGCTAATATAAATCAATGCTCAATAAATAAAAAATCATTATATCCCTCTCATGTCCCATTGATAGTTCTTCAGAATTTCTTATTATTATATTAGTTCGTTCAGGAAAATCATCCCATTAAGAGAGTCACAACATAAAAAACCATAACTCTTTCCATATAAACATATATATATATATATATATATATATATATATATATATATATATATATACCTACAAGCTTGATGAGCTAGGGCTTTATTATAATGAATGTGTGATTCAAATCGTTGGGGGCATAAAATTATAGTAGTATTTAAAACCTGGAAAAGAAAGACCAAAAAACATCCCGACCAGGTACTTAGTATGTGTGGCATTCATAAAGTTTATAGCAATTCTTTATTTACTATTATTATATATTTTTTTTGCTTATTTGATTCGATAGAATTGCATCCGATAGGATATAAATAAGCATGGTAGCATTAAAATTAGTCTATCGAACCCAGGATCTTATCAATGAGGTAGACCAAAAATGACCCTCCCCTCTCGGGAGTATTCGAACCCGCGCCCCCCAACAATGAGAGTTGAACACGCCTTAAGACGCACGGCTATCGCCCCCCCCCCCTTTATCTTCATTTATTATTATCTGTGAATAAATTTAACTCTATGATTCGAGGTTGGTTTAAATATAAGTATTTACATGTATGGAATTTATAGGAATGGAAATCTGGAGCTTAGCCTTGGTGCTTACAGATTCACTGACTGTTTTTGGCCGTGAAAAAGATAGAGGGTTATATTACTCTGCCGATCTTTTTCCCCTTTATTTTTCGATCTCTATCGGTTCAGATTGTCCCTAGTCTAAATAATTAATATAAAAGTCTAATTATTTACATTTTTAAAATCATACCAACATAATTCACCGTAATAATATTAAAACCCTCTGTCCTGTGCAGGGAAGACCTGGAATAGGAACTCTCTCCTTTTATGTCAAGTTTTACTACCTTTGTAAAAATAAAATTCCTATTAGGAACTACCTTCTGTTCCCTTTGCTTTTTTTACGAAGGTAGTTAACCTTTGACAAAAGAGGAAGGAGTTCTTATTCCAGGTTATATCGTATTCCCTGATCAGTATGACCACTGTGGCGGTGGAAGGTATTAATGCTAATATATTTCATAATATTGTTGTAGTATGATTGATATCTGATCTTATATGGCTACTGAAAATATATATATATATATACAAATGAATAATACAATAACAATACAATATTAATAGGATACAAAAATCCCGATCAATATTTATTTTGGTAATTAGATGACTCTATAGGAACTAAAAGGATCTAGACAACACTGCATTGTCTTTGCCACCCTCCAAGTACTTGATAACGTACTTGCCTCTCACAATGGCTTGAGAGGACCCAAGCCTTTGGTAGAGGCGGGCTTCTTGAGGCTAATTGAAACACTACGGGTATTTGTTTTAGGATGTTTTCAGAAATATACCAGCCAAATATTATGTAAAGTCACAAATGAAGATGATTAAAATAAAAATGTCAATTTAATTTAAAACCAGATGGGTCGGTCACACTGGGAAAAGATAATGTAATACATAATTTACATTTTTTAAAGCAAACAAAAATAAAATATTTAAAAATATATTTCCTCTTAACTACCTAAAGACGTCGTCAAACTAGAACATATAAAAAATAATATAAAAACGGACCAAACATAAATAATGTCTAAGCTGGAAAAACAAAAAAAATACTTTGTAAGGTACAAAATCAATAGCTTAGAATTCTTCAGCATTTTGTACATGAAAATTATTCTAACAAAGACCCTCAAAGAACGTGGTGACGATGAAGGAAAACGTAAGAGGAAGTTGGATCCATAGTACCATTACTTAAATAAATATCTCAATTAGTATTTGTTTATAATAAATACATAAAAGTGACATAATTAGTTGATGATGTGTAATCGAGTATATTTCTTGCCATTGGGCATATTAGTTAATTTGTAACTAGTCTAAAATATATAATAAATAATAAATTAAAATTATAAAATCATATAAAAAATATAAAATAAATAAAACAAAAAAACAAATGCCATTGCAGAATGGATTATATGGGGACGCTGCGTCCAATGGCCCTAGCTGCGGTCCTGGCTGTGTGGGGGGTAGTGGCCGACCTCAAGGCCTTAGACAAGTTCCACACAGATATTGCGTGACATGCAAAAGTAGCTGTCTCCCTCCCAAGTGGGTACGCCACTGAAGTTGTGGACCTCATGGGCCTCCTCGGGATGGGGAAGACGAAATCACCATCGGGTTCCTGGCACCGCCGCCCCCGTCGCTGGAGTAAAAACATTTCCAAGTCTCCATGGCCACCGCCTTGGCGGCCACCTCGTTGAGGGAGGGAAGGCCTGCTCTCTCAAGGAGGTGTGTGTTGCCTCAAACTTCATAAATATTATATTATCTCAACTAGATATAACTACAAAAGAAGACAATTTACTTGCCTTTTGTACTCTTGTATATAACGTTATATTCCTTCATTTTTCTCTTCATACACTTTTTTAAACTTTACGATATTAGCAAATTGTCCTACCATAATAAATAGAGCATTTTAAAGAAATACTACTAAGGTGATGAATAAATTCTGTTAATGAGGCGTAAGCAGTGTGAGCATCCGATACTACGCCCATTATTTTATATATCTCTTATTTATCGTCTTAATTAATAATCAAATATAAAGCCTTGTTTTTTTGGTTTTAAAAATTAATGTTAATGTTGATGAAAACTCAATATGTAGATGTTTTTATATTTGCTAATTAGAATTTAAGTTGATCTGATGTACTTTTGTATAAATGACTTTATTTTAATTGGCATATCTAACGAACGTTTTAAAATAAGACAATATATATCAAAGAGACAGTAAGGGATTAATAAAAGCTTTTGAAAAATGTAAAATAACTAAAATGAGCCTCTTTGATCTCAAAAATAAATATGGAAGCACTGATATTTTCCATCAATATCATGGAACTAGAAAATGGTGAGGGAAACCGTAAATAGATTAAAATAATTCACGTTTATTGATTGCATAAGAATAATTATTTGAAACCAAAAAATATGCCATTCAAATAATATCGTTAGACTATTGTGTTTTATCATTATTCTTTATTAATTATTTTATCTATGGATCGAAAAACCCCAATGATATTATTATCAAAATATAAGTAGGATAATGTACAAAAATCTACAAAAGTGTATCGTTGTTCTACTTACTATGACCAAAACTCTACAAAACAATCAAAAATACATTTTAACCCTGCTTCTTGAATTAGTAGAAAAAAGATCAGAGTTGTCAATTTTGAGCCAAGCAAACTGTGAGATAAACGAAGGTTTTGCGCTTCCAAATATTATTCTTCACTCTTGATTTTGGATAATTTAAACAACTATCATGTATTGGTTGTTACATATTATGATTTTATAGTTTGGTTTTTTAGTTGTTTGGTTACTATTATCATAATATTATTTGCATCGTTTTCTACATATTTCTTTTCAGAAACCTTGAAGGCTAGGCTATATGAACTCTGAAACTAATCATATACAACAACAACAACTGAAATGATTTAAAAGTATTTTTTTTGCCTATGTGGTTCGATATAATTGCAGCTTCCGATAGGATATAAATATGCATTATAGCATTAAAATTAGTCTATTGATTGAACCGAGGATCTTATCAATGAAGTAGCAGACCAAAATGACCATCCCCTCTCGGGAGTATTCGAACCTGCGACCCCCAACATTGAAAGTTGAACACGCTGAAGTAGAAAGTATTTATTCTTCATAAATGCATAATAAATTCATGAAATTCTTTGCAAGATACAATAGATAATAATTTTGAAAGGGATATTATATATTTCTGAGTGAGGAAATCACAAGTACCCTTTTCAAATTTGATAATATTATATATATATGTATATCAACATTGATATTCTTTTCGTCTTTTACCTCTATCAATCATAATGGACGCCATTTTCCCAATCTGTATAATCATTACTTCTCCTTCCTAGGTCCTTGACATATTTGATATACTTATAAACACATAAATATTAAGAATAACATACTTGTATACATACACCACCACCAGCACTACCATAAACTCTGAAAGTATGAAAAAAACCGAAAATAAATCTAAAGGAAAGTGCTTCTTCCTTCCCTCCTACTTCTGAAAGGTGAAACAGGGAAGTTTGAGTTTCAAAGTTGGGAATACAAATAAAAATTCATTTATAATTGAGTTTGATATTTAATTTTCTTTTCTTATGTTTATATTAATTCAAAAAGGCGGGGGAATATTTAAGTATTCCTATAACAACACGGCTTTCATCCATTTATGAATACGGATAGAAAGAAAACTACTTCTACAACTATGTACTACCTTTCCCCCTCCGTGAAAGGTGCACAGAATATATTATATCACTACTACATATATGATGATCCAAGATTTGGATCTTTGATTATTATCAAGGCTCACGTTCTGATTGGAAGCAAAAGAGAAGAGTTGAGAAAGGGATTGGACATTTTTTAAATATATCTAACTCTTGTGAGACGGGAAAATTATACAATTTGCCTTCTAGATGACGCGTCTATTATTATTTTATCTGCTTTTATTCGATTTTTCTATCTCTCAAGTGTGCATATTTTTTTAATAATGTCTTTAAAAATGATTTTAAGGCATCTCTTAAGGCGATGGAACGGGAGAGGACATATTTGACCAAATCGCCAGCTAGCGTCCATGAGTTGTCCGTGACAAAGGGATCCGGAGGTCCAATGCAGCATATCGAGTGGAGGTGGATATACATATTGTCCAAATGTCCAGCGTCTGCAGGGGATAATCCATTGTTAGGCTCTTTGCCACTAGGGCTTTGGCACTAAGTTGTTGATCACTTTTGTCCTCGCAGAAGGCTTGTGACTCTAAAGTCCAAATAAATAGAGCCTTTGCAATATTTTCCATCGTAAGAGGCATCCATTCATCTTACATTTAGTTTGATGAATCTTACCAATATGTCTACAGATCGACACTCTACCAAGGCACGAAATATATAATTAAAAATAACCCCACAGTATTTGCAAGGGCGGGAAAACTTGAGGAGATTTGCCGAAATCAGTAACTTTGAAGTACATTTTCTTCCGTCTGTTATACAGCTAATTGATTACCGGATAGGATTACTCCACTCTCTTGGAAGATCCAGGAGTTGTAAGAATGTATCGCAAATGAGATTGCACTCCGACAATCTCAACTGCACAGGGGGAGTTAATTTTAGCACAGCCCCAAGTAACCAAAAGGCTAGAGATAATGTCGTTTGCCTATTTGGTTTGATAGCATCCGACTGGAAATGAATAATCATATCTATCTATCTATCTATCGATCTATATATATATATATATATATATATATAATATTAAACTTAGGATCTTATCAACGAAGTTGACCAAAATTATCGTGAGTCGAACCTGCACCTTCAAACAGAGAGTTGAACACGGCTTAACACAATAAACCATTATATCTCTCGAATGTGTATTCTTTGCAAATTTGTTTAGTTCATGAAACGGAAGTTTGTTCAAAGTTAAGCTAATTCCTTTTTTTGTACTTTTACTATTTTTTTGTTTCGTTACGATAACATTTAAACTCAGTATACATGATTTAAATATCATTATAACACTATAATAAGACAATCTAGGATCCTTTAAATAAAGTTTGATGAAAATGAGTTTTTTACGTTCTCATAAATATTTAGTGATTTCTATCTGAACAAAAACACATCATGATTATCCAAGACCCTGTACGGTTAATTGTTATCTAATTTATGAAAAGAAGGTAGACATAAAAATAACAACTATTCAAACTAAAAATTCTGTACGATATCAAAAAAGTGGATTTTAACAACAAAAGAAATATATGCTATCAACAGAACGTTATATTTTTCAAATGACATAAATTACTGTCCTTATACTAATGATTGTTTTTTTTCTCTTTAAAACTCAACTAGATTATGTATAACTCATGCACCAAAATAAGATTTAAAAAATATTATTTTTATCAAATAAAATTTCACACATTAAGAATGATAGAAAATCCTTTAGAATGATTAGATTCCTTTGTGTAGACTTTCATTTATCAAATCCTATGGAATTATCTCTATCCTACTTTTTGTAAATATCTCAAGGCCTAATTTGCAGACCTTGCATGTCTGCCTCATGAACAAACACTCACAAGTAAGTATGATTGCGTAACGACAATGTGAGGATGCTCCCTATTTTTTTATAGAAAGATTCAACCAGACACAGCCAAGCCTTGTATAAGAATGAAACTTTAACTAGCTTTATATTCATTATATCCGTAAAACATTCATTTGATTCATATGAGTTGAGACTTCAAAAATAATTTTTCTGTTTGATAACTATGATTATAAAAAAATTCAAAATCATACAAAACTTGAATTTTGGGCGTTTTTTAAGAAATTGTTAAAAAATAATAATATGATCATTATTTGTTTTGTCGAAATATAATTATATCGTGATGGATAAAGATGTAATCTCTTTGTTGAACTAATCCAAAATGTTGTGGATATTTTTTTTAAACCTCCGCTTTCTATAATTTTAGAGTTTTTACAAATTAGAGTCTTTAAAAAAGGATAAAAATTGAGAGATACATAATCGCTTTATAACATATCAGTGGTAGGGCTTCCATTTATTAATTTATTTTTTAAACACAAATTATATATATTTCCGTACATCCATTCATTTATCTCAACGTAATGAACTTTTTTTTACTTCCTTGAATGAAGAATTGCATTTTTTTGCTATAGTTCCTTATGGTTTGTCTTATATAAGTTCTTCCATATATAAATATAAGCATATGAAATCTTGAAAGTATGATATATTCTTTAATCAGAATGTCACTCGCTTTAAAGAAAGTGATATATTTTGAATGTAAATATCCACTCGTTGAAGAGTTAAATACAAATAGTCTAATGGACAAAGTATTAATGAACAATATCATCATAGGAGACAATGGAATTATTTTATCAAAAATGCTCACAAGTGTCTTGCCTTGATAAGAAGAGAGTAAAAACATATAGCTCTTGTTTAACTGTGGAATATTTTAAACCCATTAAAAAGAGCTTTACGAGTCATCTTCCTGTGGTATTTGAGAATGTCTTTTTCAACAAATACATTAAAGGAGGCAAATGAAATTTGTGATATATTTAAGAGAAAGCTGAAACCCTCTGCCTTTTGGAAGAGAATAATATTTTGTTACATCACCAAGATTCAGGACGAGAAAAGATTCATATATCATCTCCAGATTTCTGCGAGATGCTCCTTTTTTAACATACCTTGTAGATACTGTGGACAAGTGTTTAATACAATAGTTCATGCCTTTGCCAATTCTCCGATACTCCACTTCGTAAGGGAGTTTGTAGGAAAAAACGTGAAAGAAGTTAACGGTAAAATCATCACGACATTACTTCAGACTGACCATAAATCCTCAAAGGGCATTTAAGAACTCCAGCTCTGGACAAAACTTTGTCCCACATTCGTAATTATGTGGCAAAAAGGATAACTGATAAAGAAATAATGACATATGAAGACATCAATGTAATTATAATGTCTACGGCAGCACGTAGAGTGAGTGAGTCCAGTGACCACTTTTTATATGACTGCACATATCTTGGTCCTTTATATAAATCCGTTTCCTATCTTTTAATCGACAATTTAAGTTTTTATCAACCTAAGAGAAGTGACTTTCTAGCCTTTTATGTTGGACTCGATGAACGTTTTATAAATTCTATAATTACAAAACACAGCATGTATTATATGCAAGGAGAAGTGCATCATGCACCGATACTTCCGAGATTTTATCAATGGTTAAACTCCACGCTAAAGTTTTAAAGGATACATGTCGTAAGAAATGATATTTTTACCCAAATGTTCTTCCAAGTTTTTTTTAAATATGTCTATTGTTTAGTTGTTTTGTTTGAAATATAAAATGATTCCTGTGGCCAAGAAAAAAAAATGTCTACGGCAGCACGATACAACTCTTTCTCAATTAGGATTGCTGGTACCGACATCATTCCTTGGAAATATGTGGGAAATTTAGTGAATTTTTACTTTTCCAGCTCCAATAAGCATCTATACTTTCTTCATCGAATTTTACAGATTTATTTAAATTTATCAAACCATTAATGTGAACTCATTTACTATTTAAAAATATCATTTTGTATTGTTAATTTTTTTTAAAATATTATGACTATTTGTTTTAACGACATATATATGACAATTAATGTGTTTTAGAGATGTTTTGGTTTAAATAATTGTTAATGTAGTTGTGACACTAGATTAGCCATTTAATCTTAAACTAAAATGCTTATGTATATATTTTGTTATATGCAATATCTCGAAATCAATCAAGTCTGATATACAAAACATTAATTTCTCTAAATAAATAAAAAATATTTGGAAAAATATCCTTGAGAAATTAAAATGTAATTATATTTTCTTATTTTTTCTTTGGCATGTACAAAGTTATATGAATATGAAAGGGGATGAAAAACAAAACCACTTTTAATCAATTCTTTATTTATTTCCAGATATAATTTATTTGCCAAAAAGAGAGTTATGATATTATATATTTATGTAAAAGGTGTGTCTCATATATATATATAATATATATATATATATTATATGAATGCCTTATAGATTTGTATATGTAGGTACACTCCCCTCCACACAAAAAATAAAAAGCCCCTAGGAAAAGGCTATTAATCAATAAAAGAAATCGTGAAATGAGCTGTTCATCAAATAATTGCATTTCTCTATACACACCCAGGACCACTTTAGCTTGAATATTGTATGTGGATAGAAAGATAGACTTTATTTATGAAATATAATACTACAATCCACATTGTACATACTCATGGCTTAAATATTTGAAAGAAAAAAAACTTAGAATTACAGATAATAACTCAATACATAAAATATTTGGGGGAAACACATTTTGTGTAGGTAATGGCTCTTGAAACATAGGGATTTAAAGTTAACTGAAACAAACAAATTCCCACTTATTCTATATGATTTATTTATATTTTAAATACAGAAACCTTTTCATCGTTCCCAAATAAATTATGTTGTAATTATATGGGTATTAGATTGTGTCATATCAGTGTGTAGCAATCAGAGATGTCAGGGGAAAAGTTGCGTTACAGGTTTATTTTGATTTTAATATTCTCTTAACAAATAACCATTTTCATTTATTTATGTCCTAATAAAGAAAAAATAATTATCTTTTAACTAAAGCTTTCATTCAAGCTAAAATTCCAAAGTACCCACACAATTATTCCTGAAATTTTACAACAGATTTATATTTTTTTAACAACTCGTTCATTAATATTTGTTTAAAGTAAACTTTATATTACGTTCAAATTTGTCTTTTTTATTTTTTATACATTCTTCTTATTGAGTTATGCGTGTGATATTGTGTTTATGTACATGTACGAGATAAAAATAAAGTCATGTTGTTCTGAGGTACAAAAAAAGTATCATATCAATTTGTTGTTAGACTTTTTCTTTTGACATTATCGCTTGATAAAAATGAATAAAATAATATTGTATAGAAGGACTTGCATCCACATATATACAAAATTCTCGCAGTACTCCAAAATATAATTAGAGTAGCGGAGATTTGTGATCGGGGTGGTAAATTTATGTTTGTCATTAATTACCACGAGTGACATCATATTTTTCATCCAGGTAACCCCAATCGCGGATAGATCCATCTGCTCTTTCTGAGCAAGGATCTTTGACGGGGACGTTGCTATGCTATGAAATCAATGGAATATGTTGCTCAGCTTCCTGTCCGATCCTGAGTAAGTTGTGGGTGACTTTATTTGTGCAATAATGATTATTTTTATTGTTTATTAGTTTAGGTTTGAATCACAATAAGTAGTAATTTTAATATAATAATTATTCTTTATCTTTACACATTTCCTCTTATTTTTATTAATTGTAATTGATATATTTTACATTCTTTGATACAATTTTCAATAAATTTTCAAAAAATGTTAGCCAAAGGGTTATTAAAAAGTCTCATTAATTTAGACCAAAACAAATAAATTGCTGATGCAATTTTTTAAAAGGAACTTATAATTGGCGCAAATGTATTTTAGAAAAATATAAACAGATAATCTACGATACTGAAAAAGGCCGATAACAATAGAAAAAGAGTTGCTTTTTTCTGTGCTTTAAATTAATTTAAGTGTTTTTACAATATTTCAGGTAATTTATTCCATTTTTCACCATTCTTTAAACTAAAATCATTGAAAAAAAACCATCTTAAAATGTTTCATTGGATTCGATATGCCCCATGAAATATATTTCTAAAGGAGTTATATAAAAAACTAGAATTAGCAAAAGTAAACTAATCATTTTAACTTCAACCAATGATTTCATAAATATGATTTGATTCCAAACACAATTATAATAGGAACCCATACTAGTGTTATGAGGAAGTGTTATGAAAGTAAGGAGTTAAAATAACATTAAAACCACATGAAAAGTTGTTTTTTAGTTAGTTAGAAGTTTATTGCCGATTACAATAGTACATACAAAAAATAGACAGTAAGGTAAAGAACACAACCAAACAATGGGGTATCTGTGCTACAACAGCAAAATGAATTCCTTCTTAAATACTGAAATTATTTACAATAATATTTTTCATTTTTTAAATTTACTTTTTTTAGAATTTGAATGTCCGCGTCTTCTTCTTGAGACACTTCATGCCTTTCGAGGGACAGAGCAGGGCATCTGTTAATCAGGTGGTCTGCAGTCTGTGGCTCTTCCTTGCAAAGATCACAGGTTGCACTTGTGTTTTTCCATTTACTTAGGTGGGAGAGAAATGGTCCATGTACTGTGTAGGCTTGAATAAGTTGTTTCAGGCCTTGATAACCTTTGATCTTGGTTTTTGATCTGTTTCATGTGAAGACTAACTTTATATCGATCACACCATCGTGATGGGATGACATATATCGCTTAAAATTGTAAGGGCTTGGAATACAGTTAAAACCTCCGAAACCCCCATTGAAAAGAAGTAAAAAAATGATAAAATGGTAATTTTACTATAGGGTCTTTTTTCACAGAAGTTATTTAAAAAATGAATGATATTTTCTTAACTACCTTCTTATTTCTTTCTAACCATAAAAATACTAATATTCAAATAAATATGTTCACTTCGGTACATTTGTCCATTGAACATGTGAGCCTCTATTCCAAAATAAATCCTTATATTTATCTACGACTTGAAACCATAAAATGAAAATTATTCTCCTTACAATGTAGGGGAACTGAATATTCTTGTGTAATGTCGCTAGATAACGTTAATGTAGCGAATTGCATGGTTTCTTTCAATAACATTAATGTGATAATTATTTTATTATTTAAAAATGATATAATTAGTTGATACACATTTTAATTGTTTGATAAATTTTATTATATTCCATAGAAATGCATTCCATTTTTTTACTAATCAAAACACAATGTTAACTGTGAAGGATTGCAATACTATTTACCAATATTTTATAGTTTAAACAAAAAAACATAGCTCTTGAATATAATGATTCATAAGCTCATTTAAAAAAATTAAATCTATATTTTTGATTTCAGTAGAATTTTTTTTCATATTCACATGAAAGTTTAATAATTTCATAGTCTATACATGATGTTTTCTTTCAATTTGTTCTTGAAGGAAATATAAACAGAAGCAAATTAAACAATAACAAAACATGAGTTGAAAAAGAAAAACTTTACTCCCCAAGGGTTATGTATTTTGCTTTCAATCAAAATATATGAAATTGTGCTAATATTTTTTTGAGCACCATACTTTTCTGAATTTTGTTTTGTAAGATTGAAGACCATTCAAACATAACATTTTCTAAAAATGATTAACTATCTCTCTGTACACTAAGTGAAGTTTGATTTTTGAGCTAATAGATTGTGGATGTTATAATTAAAAAATAAGAGGTTGAATCAACGTTTACAATAAAAGATTATTCAAGCATTTGTTTCAAATTATGTGTCGATTTATTTATACCTTGTTAAAATGTAAGTTTTTTTTGTCTTTCTTGCATTTCATATATATTAATGTATTGAACTGAACTCAAAGGAAGGTATAAAACCATAATTTAACTTTCAACACAGAATTATATAAAAGCATCAAATTATTTATGTACAGCTCTTAGATATATATGTCTGTAAATAGATACAACAAATAAATGTTCAGCTTGAACATTTATATATATATATATATCAGAAAACGACCGGGTACCCGCCCGGATCCCGGCTGTATTTTGAGCGTCCCAGCTCGGCCCGGTGGCCCGGTTTTTTAAGACACCGGGCCGGGACATTAATATTTTCTTTCGTTTGTCATTCATAAATTTTATTAAGAAAGAAATACCATAAATAAGTGAGGACGTTTTTTTTTAAAAGAATTTTTGAAATACGAAACGTTGTCACTTTTTTAGGAGATTCTTTTCCAAAAAAAACGTTACTTTTTTTTGGAGATTCTTTTCTTTAAAAAAACGTTGTCACTTTTTTAGAGATTCTTCACTTCAGAATGTCGAAGAAACGAAAATATATATTGTGTCCTGGCCCGGTTTGGCCCGGCTTGAAAAATTTAAGTCCCGGCCCGGCCTGGGTCCCTGCAAAAAAGGTGTCCCGGTCGTTTCCTGATATATATATATATATATAAACGATAGTCATAGTATATGCTGTTTTTCAACTTATGTTATAACATAATTTTCAAGAAACTTCTACACGTTTCAATTATGAATTTAAAAAATCCAATTTAAAATGTATTATAGTAATTTAAGTAACCTGCTCAAAATCTGTATATTTATATTTATTTTTATTAACACCTTTTTAGATATTATATAAAATATATGAGAAATAATAAAGATGATGTTATTAAATTTGCATTTTTTTTTGGTGCATTCAAATAATTTTATCATCCACGCCTTTTTCTTGTATTAAAAAATAATAAGACCTCCCAAGAAGTATGCAAAGGTTATTTCTTCTTCTTATCTCTGTGTCGCTTCACAACCTTCAAAAACACTTTGTTTCAGTTGCGTAATAGGAGCAATAAAATATGTATATGTAATATTCAAACTTCCTGTTTCCTGTCAAATAACTTTAGATTAATATTATGACATTCATTTACTAACCATACATATTCTTAAGGTTTGTGACTTGAGACGATAAAACTAACTTGATTACATTCATGGCTGTGTTAAGTTCAATAATATGTATAATATAATATAATATATAGATATATATCTATAGCTATATCTATATATATATTAATATATATATATATATATTATAAATGAAAAGGTTGAAACTTTGTGTAAAAGTTTTTTAGATTTAGTGTTTTATTATCTCTTTCAGAATAGAACCCTATGTATATTTCGAATCCATTTCAAACAATTCCCTAATAGATAAATCAATTTTTATTGTTTTTCCTCAACAAAAAAACCCAGAAATAGATTGTTGAAAAAAGTAATAATGTAAAATTGTTTTTCCGATCCGTGTCATATTTCATCCTATATGTTGCATTCATATCAACACAAATACAATTCTATCGAGACAAATAGGCAAAAAAATAAATATGATGTTGAATGAGCAAAGAACATTTTTTTGAATATATAATGATGTATGTTATCTTATGTTTAATCCATCATGAGCCTTCTTCTAATAGAAATAATATATTTTTGTTATAAAAATATCTTCCTTTATAAAATCTCAACAAAGTTTCGTAATTTGAACGTGATGTGTGTTTTGAAATTACTTATTTACTTTTTAAAGGTAAACATTAAATTAAACAAAATCGTTTTCAAAATATCATATTTTGATGTAATAGAATGTATGCAAAAATCTTAAATAAAAAATTTACAAAACCTATTATTAGTTTAAAAAATTTTAATGTTTTTACAGTTGTGAAGTCTAAGAGTTCATAAAATAGTATCTTGTTGAAATGTAAGATAAAATATATTCATATTATATAAGGCAATCCCTTTCTAGTTGTTGTTTCATAGCAAATCATTTCATATTATGAGAGTCTAAAAAGGCATTTCAACAATTAAATAATGTGTAATAACATAAATGCTAAATGATTAGGTTGACATCAAAGCATTGTATGAGCCGGTGCATCTATTAAATAAGGATTATTTAACATACGTATAAAAATCTTTATAACCATCATCCATTCAAAACGCGATGATGACTTTGTATTAAAAGAATATTCGAATAAACACCAGAATTATAAAA
>CP045893.1:2497696-2617313 GCA_013387185.1 Caligus rogercresseyi
ATATATATACCAGAAAAAATAAAGGATTGAAAGGTAACATATATATGTATTTATAAAGAGAATAAACGAAAATATAGCGTTTTTACAATTTGGCTCGACTTCCTATGATAAGAATGCTGGTTCGAGTCCCTCATAAAGTTTAAATCCAAATATTTATAGATGCATTATATTTAATAATGTATTAATAAGTGATATAGGAGCAGTACTTTAATAATAAATGCTCGACTCTTAGAGGGTGCCGTTCGATTCTGCGATAGGATTTGTGTTTGTTTAACTGCATAAATATTTTTTCCTATATTATTTTTCATTAACTATCGAATGTATATATATATATATATTTAGTTCTCAATATATTGACTCCTTTAATAATTAATTATCAACTCTCAAATGTGCATGGCTCGAGTCTCCGATGGAAGGTTTTTTTTTTACTGCAAATATGTTTTTTAATGATGTAGTTTATATTAAATATAAATAGTTGTTAATTCACGTATGTAATTCCATGAATCCTTTTATAATTATAATATATATTTTTTTAATAAAGGCCTTTAGAGAAATCCTGGATCTCATTGATTGATTATTACGATATTTATATATAAAAATAATAATGTATTTTTACGGTAAGCATCGTTCATATATGTTCGTTTCTATTTACCTGCATGGTTGACATTTATATCATGTAAAATAGTTAATGACATATACAATTACGCCATGATTCTGTAAAATAATTGAACAATTAAGATATTCATTGATGTTTTACGTAATTGCTCAGATCTGATTTTTCGTTATCTGTACTTTTAGTGGGTATTTTGATATATTTTACATTCTATTCAATTTTACAATAAAGGAATATAATTATTTTAACCAGGAAATATTATATATTATATATACTTTTAGCTATTGCAATACATTTGTGAAACTTATTTTTATCTGCATGTTTTTGAACATTTACTCTTCTTTAATGTATTTTGGAATAGTTTATTTTATACCTAAGCTTCAATCACATTTTTTTACAATTCTTGGCATATTATTTCAAACATGCTGTTCAGCTTCTATGACAAAAAGGTTATTTATATTTGTGAATGAATTTCACGCTTTTAATTAAGATATATAAAATTGTCACTTGACTTTATTAAGGATAAAATGTTAATTAACTATGATTTCATTATATAATATATATACAGTGAAGTAACATATTTATCGAATTTGTGTCAAATTAAAATGATCCGGCGTAAGACAGGTCTGAAGAATAATATATCTTGAATGTTTATATTCAACCCATTTATTAAAAAAATCAAAAATCCATTTAATATTCTTTTGAAAAGTTAATCAATACAATAAAATGAGTTAACTATGTTATTATAATATAAATTGACCTTTGTTTTGTTTTTATACTGCGTATGGAGTAAGACTCAGAGAATACATTATAAATTATAATTATAAAAATTATATTTTTTAATAACATTTTAGTATTGAATTATGATTGTTAGTATATAAAGATATATATTTTTAGAAGCCATAAAGACTAGAGCTATATTAGCTTTGTTCAAACAAGAAGTTGAATATAGCTCTATTATAATGCTTCTGAGGTACATTCTAAAGGCCAAGAGAGGACTTTGTTTATTTAAATGTTGTTTTAAAACAAAGAGCAAATATTTATAAATAGTAAAAAAAAATATTTATGTAATATGAATATTTAATTATGAACAGCTTATTTAAATTTTTTAAATCTACCAAAATGAAAGAATATCTTATAAAAACGAAAATATAATATTGTTTGTTATAATAAGAAACTTATAATAAGGCGTACTATTGCCTAGACGACAAAAGTATTATGAAAGTATTTTAAACGATATGTGGCTTTCAAATCACAAGCAATTCATTAATAGGAAAAACAAACTTTCATCCCATAAACAACAAGATAATAGTCCGAACTTATTATTAAAACGCTAAAAACTCCTCCAACATTATACTTGAAGGTTTCTATTGAATTAAAACTAAATAATGATATTTTAAGAAGTTGAAAATACTTGAAAAAAAAATTCTTTAAAATTTATTATTTATACTGTGAGAAATAACATTAATCTACTGGCTGATAGCGGATTAAGTTCCGGTGAGTCCAATCCAAGGAGAATATAAATAAGGTGAGGCAATGGGAATCGACGTAAGCAATTTCAGGGCGACAGCTGACTATTTTGTTGTGATATCACAAGTGCTACGCTTGAATTCTTGTTCAGTTTGTATTGTAAAGCGAAATGCGATATTCTCGAGGAAGTAATGGTGTTTGTGCCATCCCCTCTTGCTCTAAAACCTCGAGATGCATAATATTTTGCACTTCCGACGAGGGATCCCAATATCCAACATCTGTGGATTGCGCGATGCAGAAGATCCGACAGGATTGGCCTAAAGAATGCGAAGATCTGCGATCGTCATTTTACTCCAGATGACTTCCAAAGGAATATTCAGGCTGGAAAAATAGGAAGAAGCTTTAGTCTCAAGTTGTTCCTTCACTCTTCATCCCTGGATCACCCTCCTCAAGTGTGTCCAAGTCCTTCAGACAGGTTCGTCAAGAAGCCCGTGAACGAAAAAAATTGTGAGTTGAATAGTGAGAAGGAATAAGGAACTCTCAGTCACGAAAATGAAGCTGTCCTGCTACAAAGCTAAGTGACTCAAACTTAGCTCAGAACACTTTAAGGAAACTTTAATTAGAACCTCATGGAAAATAATTACACAGCGAATTCAAACAAGAAGGTTAATTAATCCTTTGACAAAGTTCGTTCGTGGCTACTCAAAAGAAGATGTAACTACCGCCATCATTCTACGGAGCATATGTACCCGGGCCTTGAGTACTTGCGCTCACGGAAACTCCTTCCTCTGCCTAGTCGGCAAACACAGGAAAATTCCATGACTGCTCCAAGGAGAGTCTCTCCTATATTGCTGGATACTCAGGAAGTTTAAAGACCTCCACCCACATTTGGGGAAACAGACGAGTAACATTGAAGGATTTGAAGAAACACAAAGTCCTTGGATTGAGTTATTACCACCCCTTCTCCCGATTTTTGAATTCTGCCACCTCTTAGAAAATCATTTCCATTTTTTATAATAGCCATCGATAAAGACCCCATGTTTTTCTAAGAATTTTTAAGCCACTTATCAATTTATATCCAAATGGTCAAAAGAAATTATTATTGCTTTTATAATAATAAAAAAGAACACGGATTTGAGTCAATTTTCTTAATAAGCTACTTAAACTGAAAAATGCTTGTGAAAACTTACACATCGGCCAGGTTACTAATTAGCGTTATTCTATTGATATTCTTATGTTCCCCTTTTTTATATGTACATATGTAGAATTCTATTATTGTGATTTATAAATTTATTGAAATAAATGAAAATTTGATTTTAAAATTATTTTATTGTTTGAAATTATTATTTGCTAATTACTTAAAATAATGAATACTAATGATAAATCATTTACTTAACAAATTTTTCATGCAACATGGGTTCTGTACACAAGTACAGAACAATATTGCAATGAAATATTTTCAATTGAAAGATAAAGTTGAGAAATAATTACTAAATCATAGCACTAAAAAATAATGTTTTTTCATTGTAGCATTCGTGACGTCACAAAATTCTTCCTTTTGATCAAGAGCATAAGTCAAAGATTTCCTCTTTGACTCACCTTATTTATATTCTCCTTGGTCCAATCTGGGAATTAAAACAGCAAACATTCACCTCTAATATATTGATATTTTTATTAGTGTCCCAACATCTATAAGAAGCAATATTAGTTTCATAATTTCCCAGTACATCCTGGAATCTAGGAATTCCCACCATTCTTTATATATGTGCAAATTTGTTTAATAGTCGTACTCAACAACCTTCAAAAGAATATCACAAACAATTACTTGAAGAATATATTTGTTATTTCAAATCATCACATAAAAGACTAAAAATAGAAGGTTTTGCTGACTCGAAATTAATACATTTTGATGGCTTTTGTCTCACAAATATTAATAAACATTAACTTAACATATCATTTGATATCATGGTTCATAGCATGGCTATAAATTGTCGTTTCATAAGAATGAATGCGTATATATATATATATATGCGTTAAATATCGTTCCTTTCATACTATTGTTAAAAATGAAATCATTAATACGGTGTGATTGTTTAAAAATAGTCATATATATACATCATTTTTATATTATATGCATGGTTTTAGATTAATTAAAATGAACTTCGGTGATTTCCAGTGACCAAAAAATTAACAATTTATTCCGAGACACATTTTATAATTAGAAGAGAAACAGAACACAAACTCATATGAATGGCCTTGCATGGGCGATAATAAAAATTTGCGTCGCAAAATATCGTTGAGAATCGGTGTTTTATGTTATAGTAAAAAATATACAGTACTAGATATGATGATGTGATTGTTGAAAACAATCAATATTTTATTCATTTAATCCTGTAGAATTAGATTTTTGTTTAATTACAGCATTTTTGCTTCTAATCATATATTTTTCTGCCATTAACTTTTGGTTAGACATCCACATTTAGGGCTCTTCAATTGTTTTTCTTATTATATATATATATATATATAAACTAAGTGTCTTAAAAAGGTTTAAATATATAATCACGTCGTATTAGTATAACGAATAGTCCAATCGGTTTCCAGGGACAATAAATAACTACGAGTTATTCAGAAATATTTTTTTCACATTATCTGACAATGAAAGGAGAGGAAAAAACAAGTATTATTAAAATATGCGAAATAGATTTTTCCCTTCTCTATTATTCCTTGCTCTTCATTTTTCAGATAGAAACAAGGTTCATTCTCTGGTTCCATGAACTCAAAGGACAACAAGCAACTCTACTACCTATTGCTAAAAAAAGCCTTCCGCTCAAATTTGTTTTAGTTATTTTTGCACAAGCACTCAAGAGTAAAGAAAGAGGTGGGGGGGGGGGGGGGAAGGATATATCATCTATATCCATTTGACTACCTACCACATGTGAGTAGGAGACAAACTGCCTTGAAAGGCCTCCTCTCTTCAAGCAATACGACAAGGTTTCAGAGGAGGAAAGCCGCTTCTGATGTTGCGTTCAGAAGGATGAATGAACTCAGAATTATTGTGTCAGAGTTCAATGATTCGATTATTAAATTACATGGAATGAAGGGGTGTTAGAGGCTGAATATTTTATAAATATGAGGAAAAAATGGTTCAAATAGAAAAAATCAATAATTCAGATCATAAAAATGTTAAAACATTAAAGAAAATAGAGGGTTTAAGAATATAAAAATTCACTAAAGCTTTAATTTCAAATGTATGAATATCATGTAAAGTACACTTAAGTAATTTTCCTAATCGATTACGTGTAATAAATGAAATTGTCCTCATTAAATGATTGCTTTGAGTTCTGGAGAGCGTCAAAATAAGTATAAAAATATGAATAAATACGAATAGTCATTGAATTAAATAAATTAGGTTATATATTTAAAACATTTTATATATACAAAATAATATCTTAAATATATTCAATATAAACATAATAGTATACAGATATAATATATATATATCAGAGCTGGGATTCGTTAGAAAAATCTACCGCCGGTTCGGTATTCGGTAAATACCTTCTACCGTTCGCTATCAGTATTCTAGGTAGATTTTATTATATATCTACAGTTTCGATCGATATCGGTACGGTAGATAAGAAAGAGAGATAAATTTATTTATGTATCTGCTCTATGATTTATTCCTATGCATTTAATATCGGACAATTTATAACAAGGGACAATTAAGTACATAATTGTTATAATTTATTAGAGATTATTTGAAATTTAATACATACTAATCTTATATAATATATGTACTTGGATTTTGTAGGAAATGGAAGGCTTTAGATTTTTTTTCATTTACTGTCTCTTATTGTCCGATATTAAATGCACTTTCAGGTACTCTATTATTCAATGTAAAGCATAAGCTTAAATTGAATGTCTATTTATGTATCTGCTCTATAATACTATAAGTTGTAATATTTATTTATTTTCGAAGTTCAAGTTCTTCACACAAGGGAGTGCTGGGCAAAGCGACAGTTGAACGATGTTTCTCTGCTATTGAAGGGAATAAGCTCTCTATATCTTTATGTCTCTATGTGAATGCTACAAAAGTCATACTTTCAAATATACCGTACCAATTGTCAATCGGTATGGTATTCGGTATTTTCTACCGAATATCGTATAATCGGTTCGGTATTTGAAATCTACCGTCGGTAGTATCGAATACCGATTTACATTCGGTAGTCGCAGCTCTGATATATATATCCTTATATGTCGTATCTGGCACAGATTCCAATGATTTTTCCATTATTTTGAACATTTTTTCCTATTCCATTTATTCCAGACGGCTTTTATTTAGCATGTCGTGATATATTATTATTACTACTACTATTCAATGGAGACATAAAAGAAAGTAAAATGAGGGAGGAAAACAAAGGAGGGAAAGAAAGAAGGAGGCTGCTGTTGGTGGTGCTGCGTCTGCTGCTGCTGTTGTTCCTTTCACTTTCCTTTAGAGCTTCTTTCCCTTGAGGAGAGGGAGAAAGAGAGGGAGGGGAATCGAAGTTGTTATCCGAATGACAAGATGCAAGGTTATACCAATTTGATCAAATGCAGCCTCCTCCTCCTTCAAGGGATCAAAGACAGCTTATTAACTAATAGATATGATGTAGACACCATATTGAAAAGACAGAAGAGTATATATTCATTTGTTTTTTTTGTTAAAAAACAATATTAAATATGAGAGGATCAAAACAATAAAGAACATTTCAAAACTTCATAATAAGTCAAGATTTGTAGCGTATAAAAAGCTTGTCTTCCACTTTGTAAGGAAGTCAAATATTAAGTATTAAAATGTGTGATCGCAAAATGTAAGATATCTATATTTTGATCCTCTCGGAATGAAAAATATTACCTTCAACTCATCTATCATCTTTATGTATTTGCTAAGCTCTCCTGGTTCCTTTTCAAACCAGTCACATAGAAGAAAAAAACATTTTAAAAATCCAAAGCAATAACCGTGGTCACATCTGACGTCACGTTTAATGGATTCATGGGAGTGGAGTCTTCCCTTCAAGGACTTTAAAAGACTCTTATACAAATATTATGTGCATGAAAATATATTCACCCTCAAATTCGTATATACATTAAGACAGTTGTGCAACTTTTACCAATTTTTATAGATTTTTAGTATTTTCACATATTTTTTGTGGTCCTTGACTTACTTAGCACAATTAAAATTGCTCTAGATTCTTATAACTCCTGCTTCTTAGCAGTAAGCAAATATAAGTAAGGGACAAGGACATGAAAAATAAAAAAAAAATAAAAAAACTGAGCTTTTATAGTGTGACGTCATCAGAGTATTAATTCAGTTTTAGGGACATAATAGTCATTTTTAAATTAAACTTAAGCTACTTAGTAGTTAGGTTATATATTGCTACGTTAAATGCCGAAATAAGACGACAGTAATAATAATATATTTATATATATATAAAACTTTGTCTATCAAATCTATCAAATTTGTAAAAAAAATAACTATAAAAACATATTAAAGATACCCATTTTGAAGTTTTAAGAGGATCAGAGAAAACCTCGAATCCTTTGAGACAGTGATTTTAATACAGTAAAAAATATACTGTGAATACACAATAATACATTATTCTCATAAAAGTTAAAATATAAGACCACTAATTATTTTGTAAGGGTATTATTTTAGTCTCGAGTTCCAAGAAATCCTGTATTAATATTGAAACGGAGAAAGTAATCTTTATTATCACTTGAATTAGTATTAGTAGTATTATCCTGAAGACATTTCGAATCCCTTACTAAAGGGATTATATCATATATTTTTTCACTCATGAAGACCTTGATATATTACAAAATGAATATATGCTCAGAGATTAAGAACTATTTTGTCAGAGTTGCTCACGTAGGTAACTAAATATATAATTTTTATTATTTATAAATATATATATTATTAATAAAAAACATCGTTCATAATTAAATAAATATTGTAGGCCAAAAATATATCATTGATACACACATTTTGGCTGTCTTCATGGTAATATTAGGAGTCAGAGAAGGCGCTGAGTTGAAATAAAACCGTTGAGCCAAGGAACTTAGTTTTACTCAATTATAAATGATCTATAAATAAAAATATATGTTTACAAAAAAGCTATCGCATATTGATGTTATTCTTAATTTAATATTGTTAATCAACAGATTTTCGAGAATTTCAGATAATTTTGATAGTGCATAGTAGAAATAAAGCAGTTCATTATATGTTTATATATTTTATAAATAAAAATATATATTACAGAAATAATACTCAATATAGCATATTAATTATTAAAATTATCTATAATCAACACCTATGGTTGTCCTTTTTGGTTGAAAATTGGTTAGAAATCAATTTGATAAATGTATTTTAATATATAAATTCATTTTTATCTTTTTATTCGTTTAAATAGACGATAAAGTCAATTTACTCAATTGATGACGCTCTGCCTCATTGAAAGTATGTTCTTTGTGATTAATAACAGTGATGGAGGCAAAAGGGATTGAATAAGAAGCCGTTCTTGAAAGAAATTTGGACTAAATTGTGAGATTATGCTAATTTATATCCGATAGGATTATGCGTTTGTTTCCAGCCATGAGGGTGAAATAAAATAATATTTTATTCGTAAACCAAAATGGCGTAAATAATTTGAATTTATTCAAATAATGAACATTTACGTAGATTTATTCATCCAAGAGACCTTTAATTTTGAAGCAACTAACATGGATTGATTGCTTACAAACTTCGAATCCTTTATATGCTTATTCATTATCAGAGTATTTACGATGTGACTATCCAGACTAAATATTATATTGTAATATTTGGGGATAACAAACCACGGAACGCTAAATTTGGACTGGACCATAATCCTTTATTTTGACTTTTTTTAAAGATTAGCTATTAATTCCTTAAAGCAGCTGTTCACGATACAGAATCTATATATATTGTGTTTCATCATATATGACGATAAATGGTTCATCACTCCGTGAACAAAACGTAGAATAAGAGATAAATATTGAGTTAGCAATCAATAAATAAAGTTTATAGGTGAGTGTCTCTGAATTATCATAATATCATCCGTAAGTCATATTTTGAACATCCTAAATAAAGTGTGGACAGGAAATATAAATATAAAAGTTGCCAAATCATCTTATATCTCTGTAAAAATGTTTGAGGAAGCACACATTATAATATCATGAGTCGGAAGGACATTTTATATAGTCTTTATTCTTCAAAAATAAAGCCAGAGGCAAATATGAGTTGCCTGGACATGCAACCGCACTTTGGGCAGGCTTTTCACTCTCCGAAGTGGCACAAAATGATATAATATTAACTTAATTAAACATATTATTATTTTGAACGCAGATAATGTTGAGCATGCTCTAAATCTATAAAGCAAGGTATTATAGAGCAGAGAACAAAGTAGCATATATTCAACGCTATTAAAAATAAAACAACAGTTTTATAATTAATAATTTAAAGATTTGTGATCTTCCTATAATCCCAAGTCATTATAGATATGAATAAAATAAAAATATTTTTGGTTGAAATAAAATATTTAGTGTCAAAATACTATGGAAGCAATGCTATCAGCGAAAATCAAATGAGTGTAATTTATATATGAGCTTATTTCTTTATGGTTGAAATATGTATAATATTTATATACATCTAAAATATGGTGTAGATGAAAATAAACAATACAAATAAATCAATCAAAAGGTAGTCCCGTGAAAATAAAATCATAATTGAACATTTTAATTCAAAACACCTATCTAAAGAGAACATATTTCTGTCCCCCATAAATTTTGTTAGTGTCATTATAAACAAAAATGCAAAGGGCAATCTATAAAATAAGATAGCCACTAGCAATATATAAAACTAGACATTATTATGATTATTGGATTTAAGTAATAAATAGGATTTATTTTACGAGTTGTACATAACTAAATATATATAATTTAGTTCAATGACTTCAACACAATAAAACAAAATATCGATGGATGGAATTTGTATTGATCAATTCTATAAAATACATGCCGCTGCTTTGCTAAGATCCGTGCTTTATTAAAGCAATACATACTACAACTTAATACTTTCATTATTTGAACATTTATGTAGTTAATATATATATATAATATCAAGTTCAATATTTAGAGGAGCTGGAAGCTTAAGGGATTCCTATTTTTGGATTGTTAATTTAAGAAAAATAATTATGGTATTGTTTTATATGTATAAAATAACGTAAAACAAAAGGTTAGGATAAAAAACGGGGACCTTTTATATAACGTGATTCGTTGAAATATAAGAAGAGTAAAAACCTCGAATCCTTTGAATACACAACATAAGGTCAACCTTTATGGAAATAATGAATTTGTTTAATCTGCCGATAAATGGATCATCACTATAAGGCGTGCAAATTCCCAGGGGTTGGAGGAAATATGTTTATTCTTGAGCTTGCGATAACTATGAACAATCAAAATATAATGCGCCAATTATGAAGGATGAGTTTAAGTATTCATTATTATAAGTTTTTTTTTTTTCAGATGAAGCTATGATCTCCTTTAACATAATTAATTATTTCAAGCAAGAAGTATCCATTATTTAAGTCATTAAGGGGAGTCAGATTATATATTTTTTCTCTCTCTCTTTAAGATCATTCACCTGTCTACTCAGTATTATTTTAAAGTATGACTATCACCTACATCTATTTTAAGGGTTAGTAGTTATAACTACTCTTCCTCTTCCTTGGAAGACTGACGTCGTCCGCGCTGCTCTATGTTTAGTATTTGTGAATAAGTATGTGTTTAGATGCAACACGGCATTATTATATTCTCAGAGGCCATTGATCACCGTCAAATCTTCCAACAACAAGTGTTACGTGCAAACGATGGGGAAAAGATAACAGCAAATCTATATATTTGTAGATTCTAGGGCAATCACCCCCGGACTAGCACCCCCCGGCAATCACCCCCCGCATTTACCCGTTAGTAATATTTCTTATCATAAAGTCCACTTATGAAGCTAACTATGTTTTCTAGTTATTAACAAACATGACGTCACTGGTTAGTACGCAGTCCCTGTCCTTTAAAATTGAAATATGTATTAATTAAATGTGCATAAATTTGCAAATTTCGTGTCTTAGACCTTATATCTGGGCTACTTATGTACAACTAGACAATCATACAGTTTGTAACCTATCAACTCAAGATATCTTATTTATCTCATATAGGTCCTAAGCTATTTTCTAAGATTTCATCAAGGAACCACTTGTCCTAAATCGAAGACTATGATCAAAAACTCATCCAATCAAATAAGTTGACTTATAAATTTTATTCTCAATCTATTATATTCATTTCTTCACACCCAAAAACGTGTTCCTGTGGCTTTTTTTAAGATATCCAAGTCCCCATTAGTCTTCGCAAGCAGCGGAAAAGGAGATCAAGAAAGTGGTTAACCAGTGACGTCACCTTTGTTAATAGCTGGAAAACATAGTTAACTTCATAAGTGGACTTTAAGAGATAAGAAATATTACTAACGGGGGGTAAATGTCCGGGGGGTGCTAGGGGGTGCTAGTCCAGGGGGTGATTGTCGGGGGGGTGATTGTCTGGGGGGTGCTAGTCCTGTTACGATATTTGTAAGATAGGTGTGAGCTAAAGAGTAGAAAACGTGTTTAAATGTATGGAAAGGTTGCGTTGCTTACTAAGCTCAAAGGCAGCGCCTGTCAACAATGGAAAACAATTAAAGGACATATTTTGACAATGGATAGGGTAGATATTAGTGTTGAGACACGGTCTCAGACCGATTTTGATTTCTGTCCGGTCTGAAGTAATATTTTCTAGACCGATATTTCGGTCTAGACCGTCGGTCTTAGACCGTAGACCGAATTATATTCGGTCCAGACCGTATGTAATAAATAAATCGGTCCAGACCGCAGACCGATATTATAAGCATTTACAATAGCATTATTATCTGACGACGTTTTGTTGATTTCCATTAGTACATGTTCCGTTTATTATTTTCAAATCAATGCACATGTGTATATATTTAACATATTTACGTCTTCGAAATAAAAGAAACAGTACTAATTAGTAAATACTACTTAAATATGTTTTCCAAAGAAGAAGTGTAGTAGCATTGTGATTATAAACCTATACAACAATAACCCATACTTTTAATTCAACATATGTATGTATTTCCTATACTTTGTTAATTTTACCAAAGGAAGAAACCTTCTTTTGTTACAGGACAATAATCTCCGAATTAGAAACAAAATTCCTCCGAATATAAATATCTATGGAACCAAATAGCCGACATAGTATTTCCCTTTAGCCATCACAGATTAATCGATCTGAACGACAAAACCTTTAATTTTATTAGGTATATTTGTCAAATGGCTTGAGCGAATAATCCTAAACTCGGAATAACAATTGTTAGTTCAGACACGTCAATCATGCTGTGCACCGTGCTCACGGGAATTTTCAGTGCTCAGACCCATGCTAATCGTATGAGTACGGGAGAACGGTTCTCTTGATTACATGTGAAGATATAATTATATTAATTTTTACACATACATCGACAATAAAAAGCGGAACGTATACTTATGAAAACACAACAAAACCTCATTTAGACCGAAATATAAAATTGGACCGATACAGATCGAAATATAAAATTGGACCGATACAGACCGAAGTACAAAATCAGACCAATACATATCGGTCCAAATGTGAGACCAGTTAATAGACCGATCTTAATTTGTATTTTTTTACTTTAGACCGGTCTGGTACTTTCGAACCGAAACTCAACACTAGTAGATATATTATTGTATAAAAATATCAAAATATAGATTGCTTACTTACTACAAACAAAGCCAAGGGGATTTTAAGGTAATGTTCTTCACACTATGAGATTCAAAACATTCAAATTTGATATTTGTAATTACTTATAATAAAAAATATATAAATTCAAATAACTAATATTTCATTGTTGTTTCTAAACGTGAACCTACAATCTACATGTTATAATCCTCGACTTGTAATTAGATTGGAGAAGGTTCTTTTATTATTTTGATTCTATATTTATTTTTCTTTATTATCAACTCTCGAAGTTATTTTCCTTACTTTAAACACTGTATATCTCTATGATATACTGTTATTGATAGACTAGTAATAATAAGGCATATGGATCCTACTTTAAAATACGAATAGAGCATTGAAGCATTTTTTAGTGCGTTTAATATTAATTATACATAAGTGTTCAAATTCAATTGACCCTTGAATTCTATATAAATTGTTGCATACACCTTTCTACGGGCGTTATTATTAAACTTATTGTAGGTATATACATAAATTTGTTCAACACAATGTTCATTTATGCTAAAATAGTTTTTTAAAGCTGAAATGGACCATGATAATGCATTCTTTTTCAGGGATATTCAGAGTGATTTATATGGTGATACAACCATTTTGACTTATTATTATTTGATTTCCTAGCGTATGCAAAAGTTGTGTTGCACGGTAATGCACTCATTGAGTAATGACCTCATTTTTTTATCGTTCTCAAGGCTTGGTTTTGACCTTCAAACGCTTCAGAATGAGGTCAAACCTCTCATTCACTTGTGTGTGTGTTTCTTTCATTGTGTGTTGCCTTCTTGCATATAATATCCAAATAGGTTATGATTGTCACAGCAGGTAGACGGAAGAGAAAAGAGGAGAAATTTTTCTTTCGTTCTCTTCGACACAAATATCTAGACGCTCACACAAACACACACACACTTCTCGAACCAAAAGAATACTCTTCGACGTTTCAACAGATGGTGAAAGTTTTCATGGACTCTGTTCATGATTCTGTTTCATTTGCTTGTTTGAGCTGGATTCTTATGACCTAGAGAAGGAAGGAGGAAGAGGGAAGAAGGAAGGGAAGAAGGAAGGGGAGCTCAAGCTCATGTTTACCTTTGGCAGAGTCAAGAGAGGACTTGAGCAGATGACTTCGTGTCTCCACGTGCTTATCGAAAAGGATTTCCACGGATCCACTTGGAGATCCTCCATCCTCTTCCCCAAAGTAGCCAGACTCGTCGCTGATACAAGGCTGACCTTTACACTGTGCACGGCGCATTTTGAGTTCAAAAGAGCGATGGGATGAAATAACTAATACGAATGAGAGAGAGTAACTCCGGAGGGTTTTTTTACAGACGATCCGCCCCGAAGGACTCAAGGCCTTCCCAGTCCATCATGATGGGAGTTGACTTGAGAATGTTTGCCTTGTTAGTAGAATAAGTAGTATTCACACTGAGTTATCCACGTCCACAATAGCGGACGAAAGGAAACTGACAACCTCGATAAAGAAAAGGCCGGCCCGATGTAAATAAGAATATTTCCACATCCACTCCTGTCAGCCATTTTTCTTTTCCTTCTCTTTCCTCCCTGCCTGCCCCATTTGCGGGCGCGCCTTTACTAACCCTCTGATTTGACGTTTAAATGAATAATAAAATACATGCAGCTGAAGAGGGCTATGTCTTTCTCTACTACTACTGATATATATATAGAGTCGGAGAATGTTGATATGCGTTTGTGTCTGTGTATATGCAAGGCTCAGCCCACAGGGTATGAGAAGTAGATAGACAATAAGTCATGAAATGACGTCATTGGATTATTTCTATGGAGTCCAAGTAGATAATAATAATGGGAGTCTTTGAGTCTTTTATGAAGTACAAATGGTGAATGCATTGAATGATTATTAAAGTAATATGTTTTTTTCTGATTTTAGTTTGTACCAAATTAAATTATGTAATATATTTATAAATGATTTAACAATGACGTCATGTAATGAGTTTGATTTGATTTTTCTACTCTCTATATCTTGTCATTTATACAAGTTGACTCCTCAAATCCGGCGAGCTATTGGATCTAGATGTAGAAGAGATGTTTGAGTGCGAGTAGAGCTAACTGAGTATTCTCCTAGTATTATTATTAATAACGGAGAAGTTAATTATATTTATTATATTGATAATATAATGCACTCAACTGCATCCCAGACTCCTCAATAACTACGGATTTAAGAAGAAAACGTCATTTGCTTCAAGTTATGTGTGCATGGAAATTATTACATGCTAAATTATGATGGCCCTGAACTAGAGAAAGAGGAAAAAAGAGAGTAATCTGAGGGTTTTCTCGTGCATTTTCAAAATGGCGTATGAAATTCTTTTTTATCTTCAAGTTTTGTCATTGACAATAGTATTTATATTTCAATTTTCTTTGTTACAATACATTCTAAGAAAGCACCATCTCTTTGTGTGTACGTCTCGACATACTATTTGTTTTGTCAATACACTATTTGGGGCATTTAAATGCTGTTACTGAAGCTTTAAATATGTCATATCATGATCAAATCCCTAAGTAATTTGATTATCAATTAAAATGATGAGTCATTCCTTAGTATAACTAGCTTAGTTCTGAACTACTTTATTACATATATATTTTGGATATAATTGATGAATTTATAACAATATGTAAGGAATTCTGGAGCTCAACCAGAGCCAATAAATGCTTGATTTGACTTTTCCTTGACCTGAGCCAAGGGAATAAAGTGTCTAATATTTTTTATACATTTGCTTTAAATATGTCGATGCAGGGCCGGTTTTTGCTATGGGCAATTTAGGCGACTGCCCAGGGCACAATCTATTTGGGGGTGCCCCTAAAAAAAATCGCCAGTTTTCTACTCTAAAAGCACTAATGTCCAAGTCAAGTTAGTGGACTGGTCGCTGGGGCGCCCCTACCATAACATCAACTTGCTGCAGTCATGTATATAGGTTGTGTGTGTGTGTCAGAAGAAAAGAATGAGAGCGAAATGCGGATCACGTCCCAATCTCTATTTCTGCGGGACGCCGCACCGGAGCTCAGCGCAGCTCGAGCGGCAGCGGAATGTGGATGTGGCTTGTAATCAGTGTTAATTGTAACACTGAGGGAGGGGGTTGGGGGCGCCAATGGAGTGTTCGCCCAGGGCGTAAAAGTCGCCAGGACCGTCTCTGTGTCAATCACCAAACTTCATTAGCCGATTAAAGAGTCAAATTTTATTAAATGAGGATATCTAAGAGATAGACCAGACATTCTGCTTCGGGTACATTGTCAGAATGGTTACGAAGAGGGCCTTATTTATGTTTCGCAGCAAGCACTAAATTTGAAAATAAATACAGGCTAAGGTAAGCAAAATTTATTTTAAGAGTTTTATTAATATTATAATGACTATAAAAATAGGGTGATTCGTATTTCGTCTTTTTCGGATTAATGCATAGAGAGATTCTACTGAAAGTTTGGATGAAATCGAATTTTGGTAAAATATATGTAGTATTCTTTTGGTCATTCAATCGCCTCTCATGTCTTCAATATCATTTTAAAATAATTGAGTGTAAATGGTAGATAAGATCTTTAGAATTTATAATTGGTTTGAACTTTTGTAAGCCTAGATAATACGAACATAATAAAGAGTATAATTAGTTATAAAAAACACACAAATAAATACATTAATTATTCATGTATTTTTATAAAAAATATTAACTAATTTTGAAATTTTAAGATGAATTTTATCAAATATATTTTAAAATAGTATTGATGACATGTGAGGGGATTGACTGGGCAAAAAAATAGTGCAATAGTTAACTACATAACATTCGATATCGTTCTAACTTTCACTAAAACGTTAAAGTAAGTGGCGCATGCAAGGAAAAAGTAAACAAAAAAAATTGGCCAAAATTTTGGTAATTTCCTTTAACGTTAGATGTCGTTGTCCATGAAATTACGTCACAATCCTATTTAAACCGGTTTGAAGGGATTAAATTTGATGATTTGAAATATATCAAATCACTACCAGATAAAAAACGTCTCCAAATATAAATAATAAAAGGATTTTGTATTATTTTCTAAGAGCTCTAGCATAAAAGCTTTGCTAAGGACTAAAGAAGAACTAATATTTTGTCCAATTTTTGGGGGGAAGAAAGGAAGAATTTATGTTATGAATGCGTTACTTTACTTTAACGCTTTAACTTTCACGGGCCTTTTTCTGCAGTCAACACGTCATTCAACTCTCGTCGCCTCTCTAACTGTGAATTACCTCTTTTTTTAAATAGATACCAGTATTATACTTATTACATAATTGTCCATACCTATTATTTACTTACCTCAATCCCACTGAGTCCAAGGTGGGCTTAAATAAATAGCTTGAATGAACTCAGTCTTTTAATTGCTTCTTTCATGCAGTAATAATAATAATCAGAGCATCTCAAATTAAAGTCAAATTAGCTAAGTAGATCATGGGAACAACAATTTCTTACAGTTTACTCAGCTTCCTACCCATAGAGAATATTAAGTGATGAAACAAGGTATGACAGCCTTGAGTACCGGGGTATTTGTCATAGAGATGAAAAAATAGAGTCCTTATACATTTCTTGATAGAAGAAAAGAGAAAAAAAATAACATTCAAATTTAACAATAAGGTGTGAGAGCTACGTCACACCGCTAGGCATCTCGACTATAAAAAGCTTTGGGAAGAGTAAACAAGCCTTCTTCTTTAAAGGATAATAATAAATTAACATACATTAAATCAGGTATGAACCCTTTTTATTATATTAAAAATTACAGAGCTGCGACTACCGAATGTAAATCGTATTTATAATTAGAAGCGTTACATGGTGTGAAGAAATTTGAACTTTGCAAAATAAATAAACAACTCCGGAGCTGAAATCACATTTAATATCGGACAACGTATAACAAAAGACCGTGAAGGAAATAATTTGTTTGCTATTGCCGTCCATTTCCTTTAAAATCCGAGTGCGTTTATTTTATATAAAATAACATGTATTAAATTTCAAATAATCTCTATGAAAATTATAACAAATTATATACTTAATTGACTTTGTTATAAATTGTCTGAATACTAAATGCATATGAAGAAGTCACAGAGCAGATATATAAATAAATATCTCTTTCTTATTATCTACCACACCGATCGATATTCGGTAGATACATAAAAAATCTACCGAATACCGAATTGGCGGTACAGAATCCCAGCTCTGAACAATTATATCATGTTGTGTTGTTCCTGGCTGCTCCAATAAAGGGAGATTGCATTTCCCGAAGGTATATAGCCTTTGCACATGAAATGGTGATTGCTATAAAGAAGAAAAAAAATCATGTAAATTCCTAGGGTAAACTTCGGAAGCCGTCATTTGCATCCTTCATATGCAAGATCCATTTCAACTCATAAGATTTCCAAAAAATCCTCCTAAGCAAAATTGTTGAAGAATATTAAAGGGTCAGATAATGCCCCTTGCTATGCCTCCTTTATCTATGGTTAAAAGTTAATCAAGAAGAATTGGCTTGTAATAAGAGGGCAAATAAGCATTTGAGTTCGATAAATAATATACAAGAGGTGTAGTTTTTCACTTTCACTTGCCTATGGACTGAAAAATATCAACAAAAAAAATGATTTACGTTCAAAGGAATATTATAATAATGGTCGATAATGACATCGTAGTTCAAGATCCATTTGCTAATCAAAACGTTAAAGTTAATAAAACTATCCTGAAAGTTTTACTGTTTAAAATGACAGTAAAAATTGGAGACCCAGATATTATGCTTCGAATTGATGAATCCCTCATGGCAAAGAGGAAATGTAATCGAACCCATCGGGTGCCTGAGAGCTGGGTGTTACGGGGAGATCGTAGCAACAAGGAGGGAGTCTTCAAGATGCTTAAGTAAGAAGAATTAAGTATTATTGCTATATGTTATAGTCACTTAAATTTATTCTAGGGTCGAAATGCCGCAAAACTGATCCTCTAGTTATGGAGAACATGGATGTGGTTTCGATAATATACAGCGATGAATAGGATTAATATCAAGGAATCCGACAATTGCCTGTCCATCCTCGTTACTTCTACGACGTCGTGAACCATTCACAAAACTTCGTGGGTCCTAGACGAGCATCTCAAATTAACAATGTAGAGGGCTTTGGAAAAAACACGAAGAGGAGGCTTTAATCCAAGGACGGCGTTCACGATTCTGTGATCCCAGGCCATTATGGATGAATTTATTTGCCGAGAGAGATGTGGGAAGAGCGTGGAAGATGTTTAAAATATATTTTATAGGACATTTCGGAATTTTACTCTAATAAAGAAATTGATTATATATATTATATTTTATAAAGAAAAAACAAATGAAAATAGTTGCTTGATTTGATATGAAATATAGATCTGATTAATGTAAGGCCAATCGAGGAGACTTAAAGATGACTAGGGCCTATTGGGTCGCATAAGGGTTGTTGTATCTTTAAAATTAGATTATCTTAAGCATCCACATACTGCAATCGGAAAAAACCTTGTATCTACAGGCAATCCTCTTATATCGCACAAACATATTGTTAATAAGCGGATCAGCTAAAAGCGTAGAATAAGGAGACTGGACATCGGCTCCTCAGCGAGGGTATCCATTTCAAAGTAGGCACAAGGTTTTTCCATGAGCTGTACGTGGGATGCTTCCAATGCGTTCTTAGATTCCGGAAACGATCGTTTATGCTTTATTGTGAGTAAAGTATGTATTGCGACGAACCTATTTTGCTTATAGATCCCAGATACTTAAACAAGAGGTTGCGTGATGATTGAAAGACTGGCCAAATCCGAATATAATCAAAATGCAAAAAACTGTTATTCAGCATATGAATGTTTTTTGCTGATAATAGTCAAGTATCTATTAGTATATTGATAAAGTGACAAAAATCTTAAAAAATAATACAATTATAGCAACCTCAATCAATTGCCGCCTTTACATTAAATTATGTCCCCTTGATTTATAAAAATAACATATTTTGTATTAAATCAAAGCACTAAGTAATTTATATGAAATCTGTAGATGAAACTCGTCAACCCCATGTTATAAGATCAGCAGTATGCGTCTAGATTTCCTACTTAAGGCACTGAATACCTTTGCCATGAGTTGCATTCTTTCATTATGACAGAGACCTGACTCAAGTCATTCAAAGATATGAGCGAAGATAAATGCTGAGTTATCTATGAATTTAACATCCTCATTTGCAGCCCAAAAAACAACATTGCAACAATTCTGAGATATTTTATTTAACTCACAACTGATGAAAAGATGAAATCTTCTTGATTTTTATTAATTCACTAAGCTCCCTTTCCTTTTTTCATCTTTTACCATCTTGTTACAGGCAAAAGTTGCACATCTCGTCCAGAGATATAAACATAGATAATAAGATATAGAGAGCTATTCCATAGAGATATAAAGATAATATCTATGGCTTATTCCCTTCAATAGCAAAACAACATGTTCAGCTGTCGCCTGTGACCAATATAAACAAATCAATTTGTACTGCGTCATCGTAAGTTGATCATAGAGATAGAAATATGTTTATATTTGGCAAAATGAGGGTATTTCTATGAAGAATAATGGGCTCTCTATGTTTTATATGATTCTAGGGACCATCACCATCATAAAGTTTAAGTTTTAATAAGATCTAAACAATTATTTTTGTTATGGTTAATAAATACACTTTTTATTCTGTTATATATTCTAATTGATGATAAAATAGATGAAAAAATATGTATTTAGGCCAATCAGTTTTTCTTATTGTCTTTATTTTTGGTATGTCTTTAATTTGGTTAATAGGCAAACGATATCTTGGCCATGGGTCTTAAATAGAAATAAGAAGCAATGTGGAGATCAAATTAACTTAGTGTATTAGTTCTTCGAGACAAGGATGCAAGGAGAGTATAAAATAGAGATATTAAAACAACAAAACTGACTTAAATAAGAGTGCGTAATAAAATATAGGAGCAAATGTATTATCTATTATCTTGGATGCAAACTATATTTGGGCTCCAATGAACTCGTTCACATTCAAGTGCAGCCCTTTCAATGAGCTCTCTACATCGTGTCTTTAAGACCCGCTTCCTCCTGATAGGACTCTCGTGCGATCAGTCGTGGAGTATGTGCCCTAACATACGAAGAACTGTATGGATCCGAGAGTACTTGGGGATCCAGACCGGTGGGAATCCGGAGTATCTGTAGGGATCCGGTGTCATCAATCAAGGATCTATTGTAACCAGGGGAGGTTCTCCAGCTGAAAGACCGTAGGGGAATGTCGTCCAGCAAAGATGATCCGGGAAGTCCGTCATTGTCCGAATTAACATAACAAAGTCCTGAGCTTATTATTGTTTCTTATGTTATTTTTTGTTCATTTCACGAAACCTACCTTACCTAACCAAGGCAAGGAGTACTAAAGAGTGGAGGGAACACTCCTAATGTAAACTAATATTTGGACCTATGTAGTCACACTTTACACAGTTTATACTACTAAAAAAGATGAAATTAAGTTTCTCAACGACGACATTCGAGTCCAATAAAGAGGAAGAGGACTCCACGTTACTTACAACCCCTAAGGAGAAGTTGAGGATTTGTGCGGTGACTAATCAGTCCGTGGAGTCTATAAGCTTTTGGAATCGTCGTTGAGAAACTTAATTTATCTTTTTAGTAGTATAAAACTGTGTAAAGTGTGACACTAGGTAAAAATATTATTGTTTACATTAAGAGTGTTCCTCTTTATATGGTATAATTGTAGTATTTGTATGTACTATCGTAAGACAGACAATAAATTCTTAAACTAAAAAAAAAAGAGTGTTACCTCATCTCTTTAGTATCTCCTTGCCTAACCGTAGTTAATGTTCATAGGTACCCTTGTGGGTATATTATATACTTATATATGAACGAAAGTACCAAAATGGGCTCATTTTAGTAGTTTTATAAAATAAAACTTACAAATGTGTCATTAATGCCAATAAAGCTATTTTGAACTGATAAGCTGGGCCAAAGTCAGCCGTTTCCTTTAAAAATGCATTTTATACAAAAGTGTCGTCAGGGCAAAAATTACTATTATCAAATATCAGAACACAAATATGCTTTATCAGATTTTCCTTATGCATAAGTGTTTTATACTATATTAGGAAGAATGGACCAGGAAAATATGGACTAGGAAGAAATGGACCAGGAAGGAATGGACCAAGGTAGAAAAGGAGAATTATGACTCAGGGAATGTGCTCCCCCATTGAATGTTAATAGTTCAGAAATGTAATTCAAAAATTGTGAACAAGAACAGTGGAGTATAAAGGAGGTGAAGAAGAACAATACAAGCTAACGGGCCATATGGATAAAATAGGACTGAAAGACGTAATTCGAAATACAATGGGGAGGGCAGCATCGACGAATGGCTCAAACAAGTTGAGTTAGCAAAGGACCTCTTAGGCTTAGAGGATGGCTAAGGTGATCCCGCTTTTCTTAAAAGGGGACGCATTTGCTGTATACAACCAAATGGATACCGGAGACAAAAAGAAGTGAGGAACAAATAAAGGTGGAGCTGAGGAGAACCTTTTCCATCACTAAGTTCAGTCATGAGGAGCTCTGTGGGGACGAAATGGGAACCAGGAACCCCAGTAGAAGTTTACCTTACGCGAATAGGACCCTCATGAGCAACATCTGCGAGGGTGAGAGTGGACAGCGCTGTCAAAGTGGCCTTCGTAATGAGCTTACCCCCAGATGTAAGTTCCCACTGCAGGCGACCCGAAGATTGAGTCAATGAAATTATCAGAGGCACTCGATTTGGCCAGGGACTCCTCTCGATGAAGAGTGGTGAAGAGCCAAGAGACGAATTTGGGCTTGTGTCCAGGGGACGATCTCAAATCCATCCCAAGCGGGGGCAACCACCCAGACGAGAAGCATCGTGTGCTATAGGTGCGGCAAGGAAGGCCACATAGCCCGTTTGTGCCAGGAACAGGGAAACGAAGAGGGGACGCTGCCGGCGCCAGCAGTATCCCGTTACGAGAACAGGGCGCGATAATTCCTATAGTGAGGATCTTAGTCAATGGGAGAAGGTTGTTGGGGCTCATTGACTCGGGTTGCACACGGACGATTCTCGGACCGTCCCTTATGAACAGAACAAGAATAGGCCATGCCCAGTGATCGCCTTCGACGGGAGTGTGGTCCATTGTGAGGGAACCTCCATCGCCAAATCGAGATAAATGGGACATTAACTATAGTGGAATGTTTAGTGAGCTCCAAAATGATCGAGGGAGTAGACGTGATCGTCGGGAATGGACGTCTTGAAACATCATATAATTACACTCGATAGAGGACAAGTGAAATTTAATAGTCCTTCATCTGTGTGCAGTGTGAAGGAGGCACCATTACTGATGATGAAGGGGAGAAACCTATATTTATCTTCTTCTATTTGAATCCATTTTTTATCATTTCTTCCATAATAATTTGTTCAGGATAAGATTGTGTACTATCCAAGGTCAAAACGATGTAGCAATTCGCCCACGGGGTAAATAAAAGTAATTTGTGAGGCTTAATATTTAATTTTATAGATTAAGAAAAAATATTTCAACAGAGGATAAGAGGAATTGATTCAACAAATTATTTTTCTGATGATTATAAAATAAGATAGATGATTGTGATATCCCTTATGGTAATGAATTATGCCAACCAGTGTAATTGATAACGAAATTTATAATAAACATGTTGATTGCAATTTTTTATCTGTTTCTTAAAACAAAAGAAATATATATTTTTAATAATACAAAAGACATTTTTATGTCAATATTATAAGATAATATTTTGTATTATACATCAAAACTCATTTTTAAGGAGTTTTATCACTAACCGGAAAATATTGCAGCCAATATCCAACCTGAGCTCGAATTTTCTAAGACACACTCTAATACATAATGTATCCCTGATATTTTAATTTTAATATGATTTGTAACTAATATTGGAATTTATGACGCAATATGGTACTATTAAATTAAGAGCAAATTATAACTATATACTTTTTTCCTTCTATCAATAAATATTTATTGCCTCATTCAGGGCAATAAAAGTTTATTAAATATTAAAGATCAAGAAACAAGAAATATTAAAAACTTCTTAGAGCTGTAAGTTAAGCATAACAGGTCAAATTTGATAATTATTTATATGTATAGCTCATTTTATATTACAAATGCTCAGATTAAAGTAACTTTTTCTAAAAACCAATATTTGAATGGTCATAAACATATTTTAACTTCAGCAAATAACATTCGTTATATACAATACAATTTGTTTTACTTAAAAAGAGACATAGCGTAGTCAAATTTTTTCAATTTAGTATAAACTAAATATTTACTTTAGTTATTATAAAACTAACTATCATTCTATTTTATTGAGAGTCTTTGTTCTTTGTTGTTCTTGTAGCTTACTCCGTTGTGTGCATACTTATCTTCTTTGTTAACTATGTAGTAGTTCAAAGCAAATTTATTTGTTTATGCAGGATAATTTGCAAAGAAAAGAAACTGTACAACAAATAAATGTCTTATATAGATTTGGGATTATTCGGTTTATTGAAATAATCATTGTCCCTCGATGAATAGCGTAGTTACGAGTCAAGTAAAAATGCTTCGAATACTTATAAACGTTTTTTATTCTATTAACCTTTTACATATATAGATATATATATATATATATATATATATATTATATATATATATATATATATAGTCGGCCATCGCTACTTCGCCCCTCAACTCTTGCAGTTATTTACTACGTGTCGACGGCTTGGCTCCCGTTTTTACGGCAAAACGTCCCCATATGAACTCAATGGCAAAATTTTTGAACTGGTAAATCTTCGAAAAAGCAAGATGGCGGCTCCCAAAAGAGGTCCGGCTGCGTACATGTATTCAGACGCACGCACGACAACAAGGCAAAATGGCGGTAGGTTTAAACGCTGGTTGATGTTAAATCTCTCTAAATTTCAATATATATCAACATCGAGACCCTCATATATATCGCGGTGGTCGTGTAGTGGATCCGGGCTGTCGCAACTTTGCAAGGGACGGCTGTATATACATATATATATTTATATATATAGCACTAATGGAAGGTAGAATGTCTCTCATATCTAAAACAGGTGATGACACACATTTGATCATTGGCGTTCTATAGCAATCCTTAAAATATAATACCAGATACTGTCGTGAATCCTGGCTAGTAAAATGGAACCATTTCTTAGTCAACGGACCGGAGTAACGCAGAAAAGTTTTCTGAAGAATCGGAAGATTTTGAATATCTCAGAAACATTCAGACTGCCATTGACTCCACTAGTAAAAGTATGGGGCTTTTGTCGGAATGTATTTTCGAAGGCCTTTGACTCCATTCATCATGTTAACGTGTTGAAGACTGCTTAGAATTTCTTAGATCGAAGTTTTTTCAATCTAGTCAGATCTCTTTGTGATATGGTTCGACTACCATTTCGTTAAATGGGATCTCCTGTGTCTTGGAATCTTAAAATTAATTTTACTATTTCAAAAATCGTAGCACAATGAATTTTATTGGAATATATTGCAGAGCTTAATCTCCCCTCTCTTAATCTTAATCTCTTAATGTTTTATAATTTTAGCCTCATTAAAAATATAGTAAATGGTAAGATATTTACTGCGCAGCTTCCGATTTCTGAGAGGTGTGTATAATTCTTTAGGCCGTGCAAAGACTGTGGTAAGGTATACAACGATACAGTGCATGTTTTTATTGGTTGACAGATCATTTCTATCTTAACCCTTAGATGCATGAGTGACTGGACCCTACACTCTTCCATAAGTGGGTCAAAAATGACCCATGTTAGAATCAATGTGTTTTTATGCCATTTTTGTCATTTTGGTTAAGAATAATCACTTGTATAATATTTAGTATTATATTTAGGACTACACAAGAATGATTTCATGTTTGAAATATCTTTATTTTGCCCTTTTTAACATCCTTGAAAAAGAAAATTACCCAGAACAGCAATAGAAAAATGTGTCTTGTCTCATCACTGTATGCAGTTCAGACAAACTACCTGTAATACAAAAACTACAATTTCTTAAAATGTATAAAAAGTAAGTTAAAAATGTAAATGGCATTATATCAAAACATGTTTTTGAGGAATACCTGGAATATGAAATAATAACAATTTTTCATTACGAAGATATTTCAAGAAAACAACCTCACCGGGTCATTTTTAACCCACTTATGCATCTAAGGGTTAAGAACTTTTACAAAAATCAACGTTCCTGGAATGGAAAATGGTTCGAGAAATATAAGTCAAGCCATCTGTTTGGTTTGGCAGGCAAAAAAAAAAAATCGTCCCTGGAATCGTAGGTGATTGAATTCGTCATTTTAAATCCAAAGGCTCTGATCGCCAAAAGGCTATCAACTTAGGCAGAATTAAAACCAAATGAAATTTGAGCCATTATACTGGCTGCAACTACCAGGTAATTGAAGATGCCACGGGAAAATAATATCAATTTGACTCTCGCCATCAATCAAATCAAATATCTCCCAACAACGGCGCTGCAACATAAAACGTTTTTTGAATTCAAATAATCAATAACTTTCAAACTTTACATGCATCGAGTACTCGGATATGGTGGATAACATGAGCGAAGATAAGAATCATAAGATTGCGCTCAAATTTGCTGGGCTCTCCAGCTCTCTCTTTCAAATACTCAAGTCCCTTAACCGAAAGAATCATCACCGAGGATCACATCTCACAGAACTCCTTCTCAGAATTGATTACAACAGATATTTTTGTAAACATGGACATTCCATAGAATAAAATTCAAGATATATCATGAAAAAAAAACCTTTTGAATTAATACTTATAAATATTATTGTTTGACAAGCATTTAACTCTATAACCTATGTTTTTACTTGTATATTAATCTGCATAGTTTTATAGAGCCCACTATACTGTTGATTTTCAGCGAGTGATAATTTTAGACTCTAATGTTTATTTATGTATTTTTTACGTAATTGATTGTCTGAAAAAAATGAAACACAACATACTATTATTATGATTTTCCATAAGTACCAGTAGCTTGAGGCAATGGTTGAGAAATGCAAGACATATTTATTAATTTGTTGTTCAATACCCTCAACAATTAAGTACTCCCATCCCTATGAAACAATGAGTATTTAAGCCTATTAAATATCAATTATAGTCAGATTACAAAGAAAAAAATTGCATTTTTTGTGGGTTTTTTTTGCCTTAGTAACATTGGGAGTAGAATTATATTGTGTTGAAAGAAAGTAGGAATTGTTTTTTGTGGACTGGAATTATTGTAGAAAAAGGTGATATCGTCAGTGTCATTATGTTTTAAGAAAATACTCTGCTCATTTGGTCGCTTTAAGCTTCACAATAATAGACTACAAAGAAAATGTTTTAGTTCGGGCTATCACGACAAAAAGAGTGTTGCAAATAATTGTAATGTTGTAGACTTGTGTTATTTGGTCTCTCTCTATATATATATATATATATATATACAGTATTCATAAAATAAAACTGTCATTAGGATATTAACCATTCAATTATAAGCTTTGCAGTCCGTTTTCTCTATGACAATTTTTTATTTACTTTATTTGTTTGACGACTTCTTTTTTTGAAATAAACAATTGAATAGGAAACTGTCCAAAACTTTTACTGTTTGATTTTTTTAAATGTAGTCTCCCAGAGTAAAAGTTTTTGATAGGAGTCAAAATCAAATTATCGATTTGTTTATGATTCACATCCAATTTAACCACGTTACTTACTCATTTCATGATTTCTAAGCATTTCTGGTACTTGCTTCAGTTGTGGAGTAACTTTGTATATGCTATTTGACTGGAAATAAGTCATTAATTTGGTTTAGCAACTATCAACTCAAAGATTCCCATTCTTTGATGTTCGACGGGCTATGAAAATGAATATAAAGCAATATTTTGGGCAAATAAAAATCAATAAAATCAATAAAAACTATAAATTATATTACTTCCTAAATTGAACTTAGATTAGTAATCTAATGTAAATAGTGAATTAAGAGCACTTTGAATTAAAAATCAAATCGGTGTAAAAAGCCATGCACAAAACTACTATCCCAAGTGCAAAGATATTTATTGAATAGATTTTTAAATATAAAAGGTTGGAAACTCCACTTTCCTTTTTAAGTTCATATATGTATTCGTAACACAATGAAATGCATTCTAGTAAACACACATTCTGTTTTATGTATCCGTTCAATTTTAAATCGTATGAATATTTGCAAAATTCCTTTTTGCATACCGAACTCTTGTACGGTTTAATGTATCATAAAACCTTCTTTTACATAATTGTAAAAAAGAATTCCACTTTCCCCAACTGTGTGTCTTGAATATTCATGAAATCCTGATTTTTTTTCTCATTCCTACAATCACTAAATTAAAATTATATACTTTTATCAAGCGGCAAATGACTATATCCATTTTACATAGTTGCAAAGATACACTTAAGTATCGATGATCCCAGCAATTCTTAAGAATTGATTACTACTACCTGTTTGGCTTCTTCCCAAGGTAGAATGAGACTACAACATGGCGTTTAAAGTGGATTTGTGTTCTAGGGAAGGGACACAAATAGTCGTGCATTCGATTCCGCCTTGGATTCAAGACTTGACTTCAATTCATACTACTCTGGGATAAATCTACCCTCAAACAAACAAACAAAACACTAAAGTATCAAATATTCCTTCAGTTTGATTATTTTTGAAAATACTTAATTAGTTAAGCGGTAATGTTTAATATCACTCAAAGCAGATATTTTAATGTGTTTTCAAGGTGGGAGGCATGTGGTTATCAAAAGGGATATTAAAGGTCTTTATCACGAGTCTCGTTTTCCAGAGTAAACATTGGTGTTCTAAGTACACACTTTCTAATTATCTTTATTGGTGCTTGCTTCTTATATCTATGTTTGTGACTTTATCTACTTCGTAGAAAGTCATATGACTCAATATGTTAACAAAGTCAGAACCTGCCGGGCCCTAACTTTTTTTTGTTTCTTAGAAAAGAAAGAAATGAGGGGGAGTACTAAAATTATTATTACTTTTATAAGTGCAGATGAGACTTTCTTTTTGCAAATAATTCCTAATAATAAATAGTCAAATAATCCTCATTAAATTATTTTAATTTGTACAAAAGCCTTCTTTAAAAAGTGCCAATAAAAAAAACTTTATAATTCCTTATGGGTCCAAAGCGAAAATTTATGGACTATCCTTATTTTCAGTGCATGAATAAAACTTTGAAAATAAAATATGAAAATATTAAATCCTAAACATTTTTGTCCAATATTGTTATGTTTTTTTTAAATAAGATTTAATATATTGTTACAATAAATATTTCAAATATCCATTTGTTGATTTCTATGACCGAGGCGTTATTTTATGATAATTTATTTTATAAATTTGGTTATTTTGGGAGGCATTTTGCTGATTTTTTTTTTTGGTTAAGACTTTTTATTTATCATCATCAACAAACAGTGTGGATAAAAAGCACATAAGACAATACGAATAAATAAAACATAAAACTAGGCAGTTGCGTAAAAACAAAACATAAATGAATATTATAGTTCATAATTACTGCCTAGAATTATTTATAAGCCTTGAATCTAGTAAGCCAATCTTAGATACCTGGAGCCGAAGCGTCTCTTACTAATAGTCAAGGGTCACCAATGTAACAGAGGCTCCAGGACTATGGAGAGGACAGCGAAAATCGGGGTCACCAATGTAACCAAAGGGATAAAAGGACTAACACCTTCGATTGTCTTGTCTAAACTGATCTGTATTTCGTAAGAGGTATTTCTTTTATACCTCTTTTTATAAATATAAATATTTTTTCACGAGTTTTTATTAATTATAAAACGGAAATGGAGGTAATTGTAAGAGCAGAGAGAAGGAGTCTACTACGATCTTTAACGTATATATATATATATATATATATATACTATATATATATATATATATATATATATATATATATATATTTAATCTTAACTGTTATTATTATTTCTTCCAGACTTCTCTAATTGCCTAGAATTCAGTTTAAATAAACAAACTTTACTTTAATAAAGTCCCTAAAAAAATAAAACTAATGATACTTTTCAAAAACTCAATTATTACGTAATTCAAAAATTATATTCTTTGACATTTAATACTAAATATATTTTCCTGATGAACACTGACTTTTACCATAGTTTCCAGACTATAACTCATAGTTTTTTTATTGTAGCCAGTGCAGCTTGTGTGTGAAGTTTTTTCTTGTACTTTTCTTCTATTATCTTTCTTTCTATGTACATAAGTATTTTCAAGTGATACTTTTGCATCTTGCTTTTATGTTTTTTTGGTCTTTTGTCACTATAACTCGGGAACGACCTATATGTCCAGGAAAACACAAAAATAAATATTAAAAGAAGGGAGCTCGATAGCCGTGCGTGTTAAGGCGTGTCCAACTCTCAATGTTGGGGGCGCAGGTTCGAATCCCGAGAGGGGATGGTCATTTTGGTCTACCTCATTGATAAGATCCTAGGTTCGATACACTAATTATAATGCTATAATGCTTATTTATATCCAATCGGATGCAATTCTATCGAACCATATAGGCAAAAAAAAAAATAATATTAAAAGGATGATAAAATTAAGAGTTATTTATTGAAACACAAAAGTTTAGTTGAAAGTTGACAGCTAGATACCTATGACCCATTTCAATACAATATTTATACGTACGATAAAGCATTTGATAGTAGATACAACTATCTGATAAATACAGATTTAATAAGTTTTTAATGGGCAAGAGTATTAAATCCGGTCCTTTTAAATTTCTGTTAAAGGGACTCTCATGTTCAGTTGAAAGTTGGGAATTTCAATCCCTATAAAAAATATAAGGGCTTATATAAGACCTTAGAAATGTATAAATTTGTATTTTTTTAACACTTATTTTAATTATTTAGGAAAAAGTTATATATTTTTTTGCAGAACTTTAGAACACCATGCAAAAAAAAAATATGGCATTCGGTTGCAGTTGTAAGTCCAGATAAGGACGAATGAAGGTGGTAGTCAGGTGCGCCCTAGGCTATATATTCTTTAAGACCCTCTTATACATCAATGACTCCTTTTAACAACTACTGAGTGATGCCAAGTGATACTTATTCCTTAATATATATTATTACTCATTCTTTAATTTTCTACTAATTGTCAGTTCATAATTATCAATTACATTTTTGTGGTGTCCAGTAATTTTATCTTGCGTAAATTCGTCGTAGACCTTTTTAAAGTCGTTTTTTTTGTCCGTTAGATTTGGGTCTACGGCCCGACTAAGCCCGGGAGATTAGGTCTACAAAGTAAAAAAATAATTAGCGCCGAAAATGCTTCATTGCAAAAAAGCTTTGCTACGAAAGTACCCACGATAAAAAAAGAAGAAGAATGTAAATGCTTCACTACAAAAAAGCTTAGCGACAAAAATACCTACGAGAAAAAGAAGAATGATGAAATTAACTGACTATAAAAGAGCAAGGGAGGTAAATACCCACGACAAAAAACAGCTATAAACAGGTCCACGACGAATTTACGTATTATGAAATTACAGTAAACCCGTTTTTATTCCATTATTTTCTCACGAAATCCGATTTTCCCCGCTCTTTTATTATTTTGCTCAGTTAAATAGAGGCTCATTTAAGGGGGTTCCCTTGTATTCTATTTACATTTATAAATCAATATCCGGCAAACCAACCATAGAAAAGCATTCATCCGACCTTGAGCCACTTAAAGTTCATTGCAAAGTCTGTTTACATCATTGATAGAGGTCCTCCCTGTCGGTAAAAAGAATGACTCTTACTTTAAAAAGTGTGATTTCGCTTCCACACGTCCGTATGGCTAAGCGACATCCTCAGGCCGTTGTTGTGGCGTTAGATCATTAATTAATCCATCCATTAATGTATGTATGTATCTCCTCCTCTCTAATGATACAAACATGATACAAGTGTTACCATCATCATTATTATTTAGCTAATCAATATGATCGCAAAGAATTGTTGTAATGTTGCTTGTGGGCTTTTAAGGCCGACGGATTCACTGAAGATACCATTATAAATGTGTATGTTGTTGTGTGTATACGCAATGTATGATGGAATTGCTTCTCCCTTGTCTCTTCTTCTGAGGGAGTGATGGAGAAGACTAATTATAAACTAACAAACATGATTAATGAACCAGACTAGGGAGCAGCAAAATATGATTAAAAAATATATATGTAAATAAGTACTCTTGCTACAAAGAATTCTTTCTTTCCTCTCTTTCCATGTTTGTATGTGTACAAATGATGGTTCAGTGAAAACCATGTGAACATATGTATATATAAGAATCTCCTAATGGTCATCAGGCTTTGTGTACACATTACAACCCATCTCAAACATTATTAATAAAAAAATAAGCAAGCAATGAATGAGTTTTTTTTTTCTAAATATAGGAAAAATGTCATTTCACATGTTTTATAGGTGCCCAAGGGTAAAATGAACAATATTTATTTACGAAATAAACATTTTAGTGGTACGAGACTGCAAGCTTTACAATATATACAACATTATTTAACACACTATTTAATAATAAATGATAAACTTTTAAAACAAAAAAATGAGATTTAGCGTATTTTTTCCTTTTTTATGCAATTACTTTAACAAGTATTGCCATACTAAGCAGTTGTAATCTCAATTTTTTCTTATGTTTATATAGAGCAGACGACAAACAATGAACATTTATATTATTTTTCGAGTTCACATTCCAATGCATCTGCAGACTAGGAGACGTTGAGAATGTTTTCTACAAGCAAAATGTGACTTTCAAAGCACAAGTATTATAAATATTGATATGACCAATACGATACACTTTCTTTTAAGTATTTTGTAACTCAAATAGCGTCGTGTTAATTCATTTTATATATTTTTTACGTCATTCTATGATGCATTTAACCTGAAAGGTGCTTTTGTAAAAGTAGGATATGTATTAAAAAGTATATATAATTCTTTCATACAGATTTTAAAACTTTCCAATTTTAAAAACCTCTCAAACATTTGGAACATAAGTCTGTATAAAAATGAAGAAAAAAGTAAATACTACTTGAGTTATCATGGAATACCAACCTACTTTCTTCCAGTCAAAGTGTTATTTTGTAAAACAAATCCTCAAGTATTAGTCATCAGTAAAGCTTACCTCGGCTCAATCACATTCTAAATCCCTGTATTATATCCTTCTTTGTAGGTTTTACATATGTGTTTCATTTCTTATATGCGGCGAAAGCCGTTAGAGATTGATGAACGTTGGAAGGAAATGTGGAGTTAGCTACATGATAGAAAGGGAAAGAAGAGAATCTATGTATAAAACAAAATGGCTTTCTTGCTCACCTTATGTAAGCTTTAAAAAACATCATAGAGATTCTATCGTTTGTTATTCATATTTATAAAAAAATAATTTTACATCTTCAAATATTTCTTATTACAATAAATGATGCAATTAAAGTTCTATCAAACTTTAAAATATATTAATCAAAATATGTTACATGGGTCCTCTAAAAGTCCAAAATGTGCAGAAGTAGACTGCTTCTGAGTCTTCCAAGAATATATATATATATATATATGCTATATATACCTATATATATATATATATATATAACAGGAAACGACCGGGTACCCGGTCCGGTTCCTGGCTGTTTTTTTTGAGCGTCCCGGGCTTTTTAAACACCGGCCGGGACTTCAATATTTTCTTTCGTTTGTCATTAATAAATTTTTTTTAGAAAATAATTCCAAAAAAAAGTGAGGACGTTTTTTTAGAAAGGAATTCTCGAAATATTGTTTTCTAAAAAAAAATATTAACTTTTTGGAGACTCTTTTCTAAAAAAACATCGTCACTTCAGAATGTCGAAGAAACGAAGGTGTAGGCCCGGCCCGGCTTGAAAAGAAACATTTACTCCGAGGGAACGCCCACGCATTTTCTTTTTCTTCTTCTTTTTCTTAACAGTGTAGTTTTTTAAATACATACCATGTTATATCTGTACTAAACACTATATTTATATTATTTATAGTTAAATTAGATAATAATAATAAAAACCTGGTCCATTTTTTAGAAAAAATAAAAATAAAAAACGTAGTATTAAAAACAATTTATAAAAAGGTAGGTTTTCACAAAAAGTAAACTTTCAAAAAAGTCGAATTTGTGACGTATAAAAAAAACCCCGAATGTATTATAAGTTGGCTACTAATGCATTTGCATCGATATTACAACTTGATAGTTTTTGTAGATCAGTTGCTAAAAGTTTGAACGTTTTTTTTTAAGTCGACATTTTATTTATTCATTAAATAAGTAGATAAAAGAATAATTTTCCTCAAAATATTTATGTAATACATGATTTCACTAATTAAGATCTATTCATTAAGTTCAATTATTTGAATATGTTTTTTGATCCATCAACAATTACTTATCACAGTGCAACTTAAATATAGAGTGTATGAAAAGAAAAAAGTATTTGGTTTGAAAGGCTGACCTTCGGTATGATTGTTATACTTATTGGCGTCATTTGATATTACTAACAAAAAGTCGTGGTGAATAGGTACAATAGGAACTATGATAAATTGATGTAAAATGACTTAACATACAAATGATATGTTTATAATTCTTTTGTGCAGTGCAATTTATTTATAAAGATTGAAAAGTAAAAAACATAAAAGAATTACAGGGAAAAATATCTTAATTTATAATCTTAAAAAAATGAAAAATCTTCATAATTTTCAAAAAAATCAAAGATTTGAAAAAAATTGTTAGATGGTTCAACAAATATTGCAAAAAATAATGATAAATATACGGTTGTCTGTAACTAATCAATTCATCATTTAGACAATTAATTTTTTAATCTAAATTTAACCCCCATTTAGTCATTTTGCAAACAACTGTGTAAATTGACGTAATGTTTATGTAATTAGCTAAAATTTCAACATTTTTTAAAAGTTGATTCTTTAGTTATTATAAAAGTACTATTATTCACTCTTTCCAAATAAACAGCTTTAAAATAGTAATTACAACATTTGTTGTTACTTTGAATAGCTTATATATATATATATATATATATATATATATATATATATATATATATATATATATATATATATATAATATATATATATATATATATATGAGTTACCATTCGTCTTAAGACATATATCATGCATTTTTAAATAGCTATTTTAAAGTATTTTCTTCTTTTCCTGCTCTGTCTTCAAAAATGGGCTATAAGACATCTTATCTCTTTTTAAGTCCCACACCAGACGACTTCCCTCTGCTTCCTCACTTATATATTTATACATAAGTAAGATTTATGACTTATAAATGTATATAAAATATAATGGAAATCATTTTCGTAACAACAGAATGAATCAATACTGATACTCTCTTTTCTGACTACACGTAGTTTGCATGGAATGGAGTGGAGTTTGAAATCAGGCTTTTTATTTGGAGTCTCTGACATTTGTTTTTTTCTGAGGACATTTTATTATCATAACACCTTTCTCCTGAAGAAAGTCAAAAATGATGTCTTTTTATGGATATATATATATATATATATATATATATATATATATATATATTTATATTTATATATATATACTTTATTTTCAGAACCTAATGTGTTACAATGAACATAGATCAAAATATTAAAAGGTAATATGACGGAATAACAAATAACTACACTCGTATATCATAGACAGTAATATTTCTTTTTCAGGGTGTTTGTTTTTACTTGATTTTTTGTGAAGCAAACGTCATTCAACTGTAATATGGTTATTATAAAATTGAATTGGGTGTATTTAGGCACCAACAATATAGTATTTGCAATGGCTCATGTTCTTTCTGCCTTCCATCGTCATTCTACTATTTCTTCACAGGAACTGGACATACTAGAGGAGTGCTTACGTTTATTTCTAGAAACTTAAACGCTCCTCTGTGTATAAAAGAATATTCGAATTCCAGTGATTGGCACAGTTTATTGATCACTGAGAATGATTTTAAGCTCTGTGTGATCAATGCCTGTGGCCCAAATGTTAAGTGTTTTCCATTCTTTCAAGCAATTATTAATCGACATAAGAATTACTCTGCCCTCTAATTATAATAGGCGATCTAAATGCCGATCTTGATGCCCCACGTAATTATGTCAATAGTCCAATAGTTAGAGATCTAATATTAAGGTTAAATTTGGTGGATATATTAGGTGTTTTAAATCCTGATGACTGTATCTCTTGGAGTAGCGGAGGTCGTTCATCGCGTATAGACCTTGCTCTAGTTTCTCCTTCGTTGTTTTCCAAAGTAAAGAGAGTACAATATCTTCCTGAGCCAGCATCAGACCACAAAGTTATCGAGCTTGAGTTTTTTATATCTTCAAAAAATAAATTTCGAATACCCAAGTGGCTTTTTGAGGATATTTCCTTATTAAGATCAAAACTCTATCGTCATTTTAAATCCTCCTTTAGTGCTCATAAAGCAAATTTTACCCTTCAATACTGTGTGCGTTCTTCCACAAAGGTTTTTTTGAAACGGCACAGGATAAATTTTAAACGATTTCAATCACAAATGAATGATATTTTAAAAAACGGATCGTGTTTCTGGAAAAACTATATAACGGATTCTCTTAATTCCTTTAGAATATCCGATATCGTGGAGGAAGAATATAAAATGAAAAGAGCCAGAGAAAATAACTCCAATTTTCGGATAAGGAAGTTCAATTTTTCTCGCTCATTGAATCAAACAAAATTGACTAAAATTTTATCCCAGGGGAAAGTTTTTACTAAAGTGGAGGAAATACTGTCCTGTTTTCATCGTGATTTTCAGGCCACTGTAGTAGGAGAGAGACCTAACTTTCCTAAAAAAGTAAAAAACTCCTCAATGGAATTGTTTTCTGCAGATTCAATTGCTTATTATATAAAATATTTGTTTAAAAATAACAAGGCATATGGTCCAGATGGTTTTGGAGGGAATTTTTTTACTCTAATGTGTGAAGAATTGACTCCTTTCTTATTATGTTTAGCAAAATCCATGGAGCAAAAAGGAAGTCTGCCAGCACAGGTTACAAAAGGCAAGATTGTTTTAATCCCAAAAAAGGCAATGGAACCGACATTAACCACTGGCGTCCAATAACCATTCTTAATTAATCATATCGAATACTTGCTGGTATTGTGGCTGTTCGTATGGAACCCATTTTAAATAAGAGAATTGGTTTGCATCAGAAAGGATTCTTAAAGAAGAGAAAATTGGCCGATATTTCTAGAAATATAAGCTGCGCTATTGATTGTATTGATTCTAGGAACTCATTTGGTGCGTTAATAGCTGTAGACTTCCGTAAGGCATTTGACTCCGTTTCTCACACGCACATCTTAAAAATGGTGAAGAAATTTTTGCCAAAGCGCTTCTTCAACCCCATTAGAGCATTACTGTACAATGGCTCGTCTTCGATTTGTATTAATGGGAAACAAAGTCAGCCAATATTCCTAGGGAAGAGCTGTCGTCAAGGCTGCCCCGCCGCTCCTCTTTTGTTTGTGATGGCCATTGAAGAATTGGCTACTCAGATAAAACATAAATACAATGGGTTCGGAGTTCTTTTTAACGAAGAGAAACATATTATTGACCTTTACGCCGATGATGTGACTTTATTTGTTGAAGCCCGTTCTGAGAGTCAATTAATAAAAAGAATATAAATTTTGCTGGCCTTTTTTACTAAATTTAAAAAACGTTCAGGACTTGAACTTAATTCTTCAAAAACATCGATTTTACCTCTGGGAGCTTGGCGTCCCATTAACAATTTACGAGTTGCTAATTGTCCGATTGGAGACAAAGTTTGCATTCTTGGAGTGGAATACGGAAGACAAGGAGAATTGGATAGTGAATGGACTTCCTTAAAATCAGCGGTATATAAAGGCTTTCACTTTTTAAAAGCTTTAACCTTCAAACGCGGATCGATTTTTATAATAATTTTATAGTGCCTTTAGTTTTATATAAAGCTTCCCTTTTACCGATTTTAGCTGATAAGGCAATACAAGAAGAGAAAAAATGGATTTTAACTCTCTTTCATAAATCGTAAAGAACCATTAAAACGGCCAAGGAATCAGCTTGGGGGTGGTTTAGTAGTTTTATCCAGAGTAATTCCTAAGATATATATAAAAGTTTTAATTGATTTGTCCACAAGGCCCGACCTTGAGTGGAGATCTGTCGTCTCAAATTCCTCCGTATATACATTTTTAATGATGGGTACCGTCAATTCCAATCCTCTTCTTTCATCTGTATCTCCTACTTGGGCCGCTGTCCAAAGAATTATTTGGGTCTGCCCTATATCTTTTGACTCAAGTTCAACGGTAGATATTATCGAACAAAACAGGGACAAAAAGGCTTTTTTCAAGAAAAATGAAGACCCTATAACCTTGGAAGGTGAGGCACTAATGGGAGGCATTCTTACTTTCCACGACCTCCAGAAGAAATCTTATTCTTCATTTAGCCACGGGAAATTTAAATACCCTCTCATGAAAGCGTGCGGTTATCATCGTCCTCCATGTCCTTGGCACGTTAAAGTAAATGTATTGTCTTTGTATGATAAGGAGGTGAGTAAGATTTGCCAAAAAACGATTAAAGACCTTAAAGTCTCTGAGGATTGGGTCATAAAAATAAAGGAGTCTCTGCTTGGAGTGATGGAAGGAAAGAAGTTCACTTCGCAATTCCAAATCTCGACCGGTGTTCTTTTTTTAATGGTCCTTGTAAAGATTGTGGGAAATTTTTAACACTACAATCCATGCATTTGTTGACTGTCCATATGCCTCAATTTTAACTGAGTTTTTGATTTTAAACATGTCGTCTTCCAAAGATTTTAAGGCAGTAGTACTATATGGGTTTTCTAAGAAAGAAAGGAAAACATCGCGAAAACTTGAAGCCATTCACTTTGCGCTCTTAAGTGCCAAAGCTCTGATTAGTTCTAGGTTGACGTCTGGGGAGTTTCTACTTCGAGAAGATCTGAGGGGCATTTTAATCTCGGCTTCGGCGAGATACACCATTTTTGACCTCAAAATTCCCGAGCAAAGCGGGTCTTCATGGAACTACGCCATCGACTTGGTGAATTTTAGTTGGCTGAACTCCTACAGATATTTTAGCCATCTAAAGAAAATTATGAAACAGTATTTTTACTATTACAACCGAAAGTTTTAAATTATTGTTGTTTTTTGTTTTAATGTTATTTTATATTATGTATTGTAACGTGTCAACAAAATTTAGTATATATATTGTGAAACTTTTTTAATGCTTTGTTGTGTCCTTATTGTAGCTAGGTCTTCTGGTAGTAGTCTAATTTTAAACTATAATGTTTATTTATGTACTATTTTTATACACAATTCTACTGCCTTTTTTACTTTGTATCTTCTGTTACAAATGAAATAAAGACCTATTAAAAAATAAATAATAATAATATTTTAGTTTAAATATATAAGCATTTCTTTGCTTGAATGGTTTTATTGACTTACATTTGTAAGGATTTGAACAATATAATAATGGCATTAATATATATTAACAGAACATTTTTTTATTTGGTTATGGTTTTGTAATGTTATTATACAATATGATATGAAAGAAAATAAAATTATTTGTGCTTTGGTACAAAAAAAAATGATGAATTAAAATCAAAGAGGAGTCTTAAATTATTGTTATTTGCAAAAATATATGTACCAAAATGTATAATTTTAAATATATATTTATAAATACTATTGTTTAATGTACAATATTTTATAATGGGAAAAAAATATCATTATTCTGAATGAAATCTAAAATTATCCATTTACTCATAATGCATTTACGTTTAGTTAATTTTAACAATTGTCTTAAATTTACTCACAAAGCAGAATATTAATAGTATTTAAAAGTTATATATTTTTTATTTAATGTATTGTGCAATAATATAAATTACATAAATTAATTCATCATATTTTGACAAACCTTTTTTAGCCATATTGATGAAAATGTATTTACCTTTAGGGAGAGAGAAAACCTACCTTTGTCCTTAGTCCTTTGATATACAAGTTTTAAGGAACTTTCTTTAACCTTGAGGAAAAGCGACTTATAAACATTATTTGTTTTTTATTATTTTTCTAAAAAAATATATAATGAATTTTATTATTTTATTGAAAAAATGAAGGATTTCTCCATTCATTTGAATTCAATGACAGGTTATTATTGATTTGTGGATTATTATTATTTGATGCTTCATTAATTGAGAAACGAGCTTTAAAGTCAAAACTTTTTCCTTTTATCAAGTTTTATATCATTTTAGTAAATTTAAATTACTTTAGTGGTTGACAAGACACTGCTTAACAGTTTTTTGGTAATGGAACAGCTCTACTTTTAGAACATTGATAAAAATTGAAATATTAAAGTTCATTTTTTTAAATTTGTAATTTTTAAAATAAAAACTGAGGATAATGATTATGGCATTGATGTTCTGACAAATAAGAATTTTATTTTTGCTAAAAGTATCCCTTTTCAAATTTCCTTATATATATATTTGTGTTCTCGATTTATTTATATTTACATAGGATAGTTTGTCTATTTGTTATAGTATAGTGTTTATCTATATATATTGAATGCTTTTATATACATATACTTTTATGTTACATGTACCCGCATACATTTTCTTGAGTAATTATATATGAATACTTTTAATAAATTTAAACAACATAGTTTTTTGTACACTTTGCGTGGAAATAAATTGTAAAGGCCATATTTTTTACTACCAAACATAATGTAAAATTACTTGAGGTATGATTCAAAAATAAGTATGGCGAATTTAATTTTTATACGAACCTCTTTCATGCTTATAATTTCAAGCGTGATTGGCATTTCTTTACTGAAATTAGACAAGAACTTCCTCTAATAAAAAAATCTCTATTTACAACTAATATATATTGTTGATTGAACGGAAAAAAAATATTTTTGAGTAATTTATCAAACACTTTTCTGTTCAAAATGTCCTGGAATCTTCGGTGGAATTGAAGAAATATTAAATGATGGTTTTTTGGTCAATAATTTATGGGTAGATAAATATTTTATCCAATACATTTCTAAAATACATTAAAAAGAGGTTAAAAAAATATTACGTCCTTAGGAAACGCAAAAGATATCTACGGCAATGAACCTTTAGTCGAGTCCACGTATATTTAGTTTTTTTTTCTACAGTGCATACACAGATTGAAGGCCCCCTTTAATAGTTCTTAATGGACAATCCTGCATGAAATCATTATGAGGGGATAACACGGATTTTAAGTTTTTTATTTGGCTTTTAATGATAAAGAGGTTTTTTTATCCTGATAACCTTGTATCTGGGTGGAGTTTTTATTCTTCCTCACCTCTTTCACAAAATTAGGGTTTGTCCCTTAATAAAAAGGATATAAACAATATTAGCCTGTCGTCATGGTGTTTATTGGTATTTTTCATAGGAAAGCATATATAAAAGAATGCGTTTGCTTTAATAGAGTATTTATTATTTCACAAAGCGATAGAAAAGATCCTCGTGAAGAAAAAAAATAATAGCTTAAAAAGGTATGAATCATCAAAAAGTTATGAAATTTATCGTTTTTTGTCATATCATACTATATTTTTTAGTTGTCCTTGTTAAATTATTTGCAAAACAATATTTTAAGTTTAGTGCTCATAAGGTATGATATAAAAAATCTGCAGAAACATTGGTTGCTGTCGGGAACTTAATATATTGCACCTGCTATTTGTGTACTATATAGTAAAATATTCCTTAAAAACAGCAAATGATTTGTATAAAAAGGAATTGAACGTTGAATTTATTTTTTATTCCTTTCAAAATAGTTTTCAGTACGTTTAAATATTCCAAGAGTTAGATCCAAAACATTTTGCAATTTAACTTTTGATATTTAATTATTTCAATTTAGAACCAATAAATTATCTAATAATATATTCTTTCTAAATATTGTAAACATTTCATCAGTACTTAAGGAATCATGATGAAATAAATAAGAAATTAAATGAGCAAATATTTTAAAGAGATTGTTTTTATTATTATGGGCAATGATTGCAGTGAACAAATTAATGAATATATATTTTTTGAAATGGAATAAAAATAATATTTGTTCCATCATATATATAAAACTGAATTTTTTCGATATTAAAAAAATATCATAAAACTTAACAATCTGGTCAGTGCACTGTCGACTTCAATTGTAAAAATAACAAAGAAATCAATAACTATATACTTTAGATGTATAGACACAAAATTAGATACACACTATTGAAAAATAATGCGATATCTGTCATTAATGGACTATCCGTAGTGGAGTTAGAAGTTTGAATGTCCCGTTAAATTTATAGTAAATTTACTTAAATTATATAAAACTTGTTATTATGACAAAGTTGGCTTTTGACAGTAGTGACTTTAATGTTATTTGTTAGTATTTGTTACTATTATTTAGTGATATTTTGTTTCGTATATATATATATATTATATATATATTTATATATAAATATCCATTTTAAAACAAACAAGATCAAATTATGTGATTGAAAACTTGTATATTTTTCATTTCATTAATTTAATAATTACCTTATTATCATCACATATATAACCACATTTTCAATCCAAAAGATATATGTTTTGCCTGCCCTTGAAAAAGTCTTACCTGGAATTGATCGAAAAGAAGTGTTATAAATAATTAGGAGCGACGTTTCAAAAATATAATGCTGACTAATTAAAACTTAAGAATAAAAAATACACACCTATAAATATAATCAAAGAGACATATAACAAAACTGAATAGAAATAAGAGCTCGATAGCCGTGTGTGTTAAAGCTTGTTCAAATCTCAATGTTGGGGGCGCAGGTTCGAATCCCGAGAGGGGATGGTCATTTTTGGTCTACCTCATTGATAAGATCCTAGGTTCGATAGACTAATTTTAATGCTATAATGCTTATTTATATCCTATCGGATGCAATTCTATCGAACCATATACGCAAAAAAAATAAAATAATACAAAACATGTAATCAATCTCAATGGGTGTAAGTTCTTTTGTCAAAATTTAATTAAGAAAAACAAAGATATACATTTTTATTTGTATATAAAGGGAAATAAAATATTAATAATATTTAATTCAACTAATATGTGAATATCTAATATACAAGCGTAAAAAAAATATTTATTATTTAATACTAAATTATTGTATATCTTTAAAACTTTTTAGATTAAATATTCTTTCATGTATTCAAGACCTATGCAAAAGATATTTTGATTTTTTTCATTGAGTATAGAATACTTTATAAATGAACCACACCACAAGTGAATATTCCTTATTTTATTCTTTTTTGGTAGGAATAAATGTATTATAGTTATCTAACTTTGTATAAAATATAACTATTTATATGAAAGAGCTACCATATTTAAAGCTATTAAAGCAACTACTTTTTTCATTGGAGACCAACCTGTCAATTAGTTGTCCATATATATTTTTTAAAAGGAACTGAGCCCTTACATGTTACATATATAATGTTCAGGACGAAAATAAGCAGAATAGTAATGAGAAAATCAAAGGCACAGCTAGCAAAGGGAATATGATGTTCACTTCTCTTTCTCTTCTTTTTTTTTGTTCCTTTCTTATATTACAAAAAAGACCATCTTCTACATTTCATGTTGTGTATACAAGATCTATTTGAGTAACGTCCTTCACAAGAGCTATTGCACGACATCCCTTTCTTATTATAAGTGCCCATTAAGATAAATTAATTTTGAGTGCTTAGCCACAAAAATGTCAAAACAATTTATATTTTTTTATTAATGATGAAAAAGATATTCGGTTTTACTCGACTATATATATATATATATATATATATATATATATATATATATATATATATATATATATATATATATATATATATATATATATATATATATATATATATATAGTGTTGAGACACGGTCTCTGACCGATTTGGATTTTCGGTCCGGTCTGAAGTAATATTTCTAGACCGATACAGACCAAAATTTCGGTCTAGACCGTCGGTCTTATAATTATATTCGGTCCAGACCGTAGACTGAAATTATAAGTAGACATGGAAAAGCGAGGGATATTTTGGGCGTGTGAAAGGGAGAATGTTTGAATGGTACAATTGAGTTCAGGCTCTTGTTATCACTATTCTCTTTCCTCAGAATAGAAGCAAAAATAGAGATTCAATTAAAGAATAAATACTTTCCGTTCCGGCCACTTGGCTTACTTCATAAATGAAATAAATATTCCTCAAAAGAGGAAAGAGAATAGTAATAACAAGAGCCTGAACTCAATTGTACCGTTCAAACATTCTCCCTTTCACACGCCCAAAATATCCCTCGCTTTTCAATGTCTAATTATAAGCATTTACAATAGCATTATTATCTGACGACGTTTTGTTGATTTTCATTAGTACATGTTCCGTTATTTTTTTCAAATCAATGTACATGTGTGTATATATTTAACATATTTATGTCTTCGAAATAAAGAAAACAGTACTAATTAGTAAATACTACTTAAATATGTTTTCCAAAGAAGAAATGTAGTAGCATTGCGATTATAAACCAATAAAACAACAACCCATACTTATAATTCAACATATGTACACATTTTCTATAACTTTGTTAATCTTACCAAAGGAAGAAAACCTTCTTTTGTTGCAGGACAATAACCTCCGAATTAGAAACCAAATTTCTCCAAATATAAACATCTATGGAACCAATGGCCGACATATTATTTCCGATTAGCCATCAAAGATTCATCGATCTGGACGAAAAAACCTTTAATTTTATTAGGTATATTTGTCAAATGGCTCGAGCGAATATTCCTAAACTCGGAGTACCAGTTGTTAGTTCAGACACGTCAATCATGTTGTGCATCGTACTCACGGGAATTTTCAGCACTTAGACCCATGCTAATCGTATGAGTACGGGAGAACGGTTTTCTTGATTACATGTGAAGATATAATTGTATAATTTTTTACACATACATTGACAATAAAAAAGTGGAACGTATACTTATGAAAACACAACAAAACCTCAAAAAAAAGAAATGGACCGATTTAGACCGAAATATAAAATTGGACCGATACAGACTGAAATATAAAATTGGACCGATACAGACCGAAGTACAAAATCAGACCGATACATATCGGTCCAACTGTGAGACCGGTCAATAGACCGATTTAGACCGATCTTAATTTGTATTTGTTTACTTTAGACCGGTCTAGTACTTTCGGAACGAAACTCAACACTATATATATATATATATATATATATATATATATATATATATATATATATATATATATATATCAGAGTTTGTAAGCAAAACGCGGACTTGTGATTAGAGTACTTATTCCATTGTCATTTATTCTATAACTGTTTAGGCCAAACCAGTTTGTATACTAATCTTACATATTTTTTTCATCAATAAGATTTCGATAAATTATAACTATGACTGAGCAGCGCTGCTCAGATCTGCTTGATGCTGGAATCAAGGTAGCAAGGATTATTTTCATGGTTTATCAGGTAGGAACGATCGCTTGCTTGGGAAACATTATAATAAGTTAAAGGGTTGTATCCTGCCCAGACCATGGTCCTCGGCGTCGTGGCCTTCGATGGCAAGAAGATGCCTCTCTTCTTGTTCAAGGCTGGGGAGAAAATGGACCAGAATACCAACTACAAGGTGCTCAGGTACACCATCTTGCCATGGCTGTAGGCTAATTATCCAGAGGGCGACACCGTGTGGACCCAGGATGGTGCTCCCCCTGGGCTTCGAAGTGTCAAGAGTTAGGCGCCATCAACATGGCCAATTTCTGGTCAAAGGATATGTGGCCTTCTTCCTCCCCAGATCTTAACCCTTTTGACTACGCTGTGTGGGGCACTTTAAAGAAGGAGATGAACAAAACCTCACACCCAAATGTGGACTCCTTGAAGACTGCCATCGCGGCTGTGTGGGACAAATTCTTCTTCTTTAGAAATGCACAAAAAATGTAATGATAATATTATCAAAATTATTATTGTGCCAGTTTTTCTATAAATTACAAAAAAGGATTCATTACTTTACAAGTAATATATTTTGGTTACTATTGTTAGAAACATGTTTGTGGATATATTGATTAATGTCATCAATATTTATCATTTACGTATGACCTTTTCATATTTTTATAACAAGAACTTTTGTATATAACACGAATTTATATGTGAGAGGTGTATAAAATATGCTTCTACAGCCAAACTCGAGTGTTTTTCCCCAGAGGCATACACTTCATTTACATGCTTCTTTGTATTTCTCTCTGGGACATCATAATAACTGACATTCTTTGATCTTTTTTCAACATAAAGCAAAAGCCTTCCTCTAAAGGGAATATGTAATATACATACATTTACAATCATTTTAAAAGAAGGAAATTAAATCAAAAATAGAGTTTTTCTTATGTGAATGTTTTTGAGGATGTTGAATTAAAAGTATCGAGTGTACAAAAAAAAAAATAGAGTATTTTTTTGACATTCGTTATAAATTCAATACGTAGTTTTCTTTATATGAACCATATTGTTCAAATTTTGTCCTTTGTTCATCTTTGTTCTATCCCTTAATATAATGGATATTCATTTGATAAATCGCAAATTTACTAAGTATTATTATTTTATCTTCTGTAAGAAATGGATTAGCAAAAATGTCTATTGTAAAAAATACACAAAAGTAAATAATCTAGATAGAAAATGAAAATAATAATAATAAATGAATGACCGAAATGTGAAATACTCTTAAATTTTGGCCCAAAAATTTATTAGAAACTTTTTTATAACTGCTCAACAAAGATACAAAATAAATCTTGGACAATATGTATTGTATATTATGTTGCTTCTGCTCGCCACGCTGATCTTTCCACCAAAATACCACATTTAGGTGCGCCAACGTGGAAATGGGCTAGTGATATAATAAAGTATTTGCCAGCAAGATCTATGAATATTATAAAAAGGCTTTGAAAAAAATATCTCGAGTTTTTAAACAAATGTAATAAATGATGTATCCTTTTATACAAAGTTATTCTAAAGGGGTAATAAATTTGGACTAAAATACTCATTTATCTATGTTCGCAACTGCCCTGATTAGTTTACTTTAAATCCTATATATAATTTTAGTATATCTTATTTTAGCACTCTATAACATTTTAGGAGATTGCCGAATATAATGTTCATAACTGGAGCAAATAATATTATTAGGTACATTATTAAGTTAAGTTAATACTTAAAAAGAGGTTTTCGCTGACCTTCCAAATAAAATAAAATATACATTACCCCAGTAAAAAAAAGTGAAACATAAAAATATAACCTGATCCATATAAATATATAGTTTATACCAGGTTCTTTGTTATGGTTAAATTGTAATATAGTTTTTTTTTAATTCCACAATATACAGGCACAAAAAAGAGAATGTATATAAAAATGATATTAATGCGTAAAAACACAATTTTAATTTAATATGTTGACAAAATAAATAAAAACATATTTAAAGATAAATCTTTCAACTTTAAGTCCTTGAATTCGGGTATATTTTAACTAACAACATATGAATTTTTAACACAATTATTCTCATTTATATCCATAATAAAAAAATGCTCTAAAACAAATAATTTTTGGTATGAGTATATATACTCAAAGCATTATATGTATGTTATAAAATTTATGTCAATACCGATGTAAATGGATCTCTTTATATTTATTTATATACTTCATTGATAAATATTTATTTATACATATTAGATTTGTTAAACTCTTTTTAGTGTACGTTAATGTGTGTTCAACTCTCAATGTTGGGGAGGCAGGTTCCAATACTCATTTTGGGTCTATCTCATTGATAACATTCTAGATTCGAGTGACTAATTTACATTCTAGTATCTTTATTTAGTATATCCAGTCGGATACAATTCTATCGAATCAATTAGTCTCAAAAAAACTCTTTAAGATAATAACTTTTTCTTTGTGTTCCTATATCCATTAGCCATACAAAAAATGCCCTTAAACAAACGACTTTAAAGGAATGGGGGGCCGCTTGGGGAGCAACGAGCACATGCCACCAGTCTAAACACTTCGTACCAAATCCCTAATCGGAAGCAAGATTTTAAAGTATAAACGAGCCCAAATCTGCGTCGTCGTTGGAATGGTCACCGGTCATATCGGCCTTAACAGGCATCGTTACAAGATGGGAAAGGCCATTACTCCAATCTGCCGACTCTACGAAGAGGAAGAAGAAACTCAGTATCATCTCATTTTTGGTTGTCCGCCATTAAGACAAAAAATGATGGCACTTGAGGGAGAGATCGGGGATCATCATTTATCCCTAGAAAATTTCATTTTTAAATTATTTAAATGCTTAAAAATATATTAATTACTATTTATTAATAAAGATAGCTCCTAGAGAGTAACACACCGGCTGATACCGGATTAAGCTCCGGTAAGGTGGGTCCAATCTAGGAGCTAAACAAACAAAGAAACTTTTCATTTCATATTTAAATTATTTGGTATCATATTTTTTAAAATATATAGTGAACTATGTTTCGCACGTTGAAATGATTTGTCAATATAAACCAGATTATTGATTAGTATACATTGATTTTTTTTATCATATGACGAATAGTGAACAACAATACCTCTAATTTTTTATCACATAGAACTCGCTATAAATTTTGCTCATACTATACTGATATGATCGTAAATACGAAGCCACCCGTCTATGTCACGCCTGTCGTTAGAAACACATTCCAATACTCTATAATTGTTCATATCCATTATTGAAAGAATGTTTGCTTACATATTATGCTTTTTTTATTTTAACTATTATGAGTTTAGAGAAGCATTGGTAAAAAATTTTATACGTAAGTGTCAGCAGTTTAAGTATTTAATCAAATATGGATAATCGGGTTCATATTTTTCAAGGATGGGGGGGGGGGGGGGGGGTTGGCAGTGCAAATTTGATATCTCAATTTGGGGTTTCTGTCATACCCTCCAATATATAAAATAATTAATTTTTTTCGCTATTCGATTGCCCCTAATGTCCTTAATTTTAATGCTTTTTTCAAACAATTGCCGCAAAATGTAGGTATGCTCCCAAGGATTCCATATCAGTTTTTATTTGTAATGTACATCCAAAATTCACGAGAAAATTAAGTTTTGAAATATTCATTTTATGCAAAATACCCCAAAATGAACATTTTGAAACTTTATTATCCGTTTGATTTTGAATGTAAATGAAAATAAAAACTGATTTGGAATCCTGCAAGCATACTACATTTTGCGGCAATTGTTGAAAATAGCGTTGAAATTAAGGACATTAGGGACAATCGAATAGCGAAAAAAAAATTACTACATAAGTTTACTATAACTTTTGGGCCCGTTGAGCATGTACTTCCAATTATTCGATTTCGTTTAAACTTTCACAAGATGATCTCTATACACAAGTAAAATCCTAGGGGGAGCTCGACTCTCAAATCCGAAAAACGTGAAATTAAGAATCACCCTTATATATATATATATATGTGTGTGCGTGTATATTTTTATATAAATATATATGTATATATATGTGTGTATATATATATATATATATATAAAGAGAGAGAGAGAGAATATCAGGATTTAATAAAAGTTTATGCACTTATTGTTCATTTAAAAGGATCCCCAATGGCAAACATTTCTATGATATCGGCATCGACAGGAGCACTTTTTTGGCATGGAGACATATGTTATATGAATTAATGGCTCATTTTCTGTACAAGTAGAGATGTTGAGAAGTTAAATAAATAAGCACTTGGTTGATGCAGGGGGATTTAATAGCTTCAAAAAATTACTTTAATGGGGCTAGGCATTTTCATCTCTAAGTAGGTGATAGAGACTTTCTTTCCTGTACGTGAATTAATGAGTAAATGAACATATAATCTGAAGGAGATCTCCTAGTTTATTTATAAAATTATCTTGCTTTAATATTCCCTTCAAATCCAAATGGAATTAAAAGTATTAAATAAATACACTCAAACAAAAATATTTGCTTCTATAAAGTGAATTGCGAAGGAACCAACTGTTTTAAAAATATATGCTATGTACAATAAACAAACATTGGCAAAATGATCTGGCCTGTTGTGTCCTCAATGATTATTCATTTAAAAACTTTAAAGGTCCTTAAAATGAGAAGTATTTCGTGGTTTTCAAAAACAAGGAAAGGAGCTTCATGTGCAATAAAAAAGCTTTGGATTCTTGAATGGCACAACACTTTTCGTTAAGAGACTTTTTTCAGGACAAAGATATATTATTGTCTTGTTTCATCAATACGAATGATAAAGATTAGTTCAACGTTTATTCTTGAATGTAGGACACCATATTAAATCCCTCTCATCAACGTCATACATTAGAAAAATAAATATAGGCGGGTTTTTCACCTTTTTACCTCCGCCGAAGAAGGTATTGTTTTCACTGGCGTTGGTTTATTGGTTGGTTTGTTTGTCAGCAGAAAAGTACGGAACGGATTCGGATGAAACCTTGTGGAGTTGTTGGAAATGCCAAAAGGAACAAGTGATTAAATTTTGGCATCTCTGAGTGCAGAATTAAGATGCAAAATGAGCTAAATACTAATAAATATTTCAAGTTAGCCTACTCTGCCAATAGATGTCGCTGTGCTGTGAAATCGGGTGCCGGAGCGTCTTCTCTCGGAATTTCCGTCGAGGGGAACCCTCCCCGTCCCTCTACGCCGCCCCAGTCGTGAAAAATCCGCCTCGGAAGGCTAATAAGGACCCCGTGACGGCGGAGGTTTGCACTCTCTGAGTGTATATATGCTCTAGTTTTAATGTTGTGATTTATTTTATTTTAAAAGTTATAAATAGACTCTTTTGGATGTATGTTTTTTCCAATATATTTTAAAAAAATACAGAGAAAGAGTTGTCAGGGGGGGGGGGGGACTTTTGTTATTTATCCATGATTGAATAAAGTAATAGGCCATATCAAGCTATTATTTGATTTGAATGAAAATGTTAACACAAGCAAACCAACCCCTGTAGATAAATATGTGTATTAATAATAATTAACCTTTAAATAATTTGTATATCAATAAAGGGATATGCTAAAAAGTCCAAATAATTATTATATCAAACAAATGGTACTTTCGGTATTGTAGTTCTAAAAAAAATAATACCCCTTTTTCAAATTGAAAAATAAACTTATATTCCAAATTTTAATAGTTACCCCGTACTATTATGGATTAATGAAATACTTTTTTAAAACGATATTGTATTATTTCTTTGCAATAGAAAGCTTCAATAAAATGCAATCTCTTCATATAATATTAAAACTATTACAATTGTACAATCAGAGATAGTCATGTTCAAGTATTCAAAAGATATGATATAAATAATGCTATATATTTGTAATGCTAATGGAACAACAGAAATGTGTGTTTTATTCATAACGTATTTTTTAATATTAAATAATTGATTGATGAAGCCTCAATATTTTTAAATACATGAAATGAATAAAAAATACTTGCCTTAAGTAACTATACCATCTCTTAGCAAGAAAATACGATCCCTCAACACTGAGATTTGAACAAACTAGATTGTTGTTCTTCCCTATCCATTACTTTCTTTGTACAAATAAATATTGATAATTCAATATTCAAAAGTGGAATCAAAAAAGGTAAAAAAATAAAATCATTTGTTTATATAAACTTCATTAATCCCCAGGAGTTTTAGTTATTTTATAATTAAATAAAAAGGAACACTTTTATTAGTAGAAATAAAAGGATGTAGTGAAACTTTTATGGTATTCTAGTTGTTGTTGTTGTTCTATCCTTTTTATCAAAATATTTATGTCGAAATAAATTATGTCAATGAGCTTGTGCTATCAATAAAAAAATCATTAATTTTTTTTGTGTTTGTTTCCATAACAGACATTCATAATTATGATGTTATACTTGAATATTATGCAACTATAAACGAGGGCATTAGCTCAGAATAAGCGTCGTGTTCAACGTAAGTTCTGCTCTAAGATACTTAAAAATATTATTTTATGCCCCTTCATTTCGATGGAACCGAAGTGTGTGTGTGTGTAATCGAGTATATTTCTTGCCATTGGGCATATTAGTTACATTTGTAACTAGTCTAAAATATATAAATAAATAAAGAAACAATAAAATTATAAAAATATAATAAAAAAAAAAAAAATGCCCATGCAGAATGGATTATAAGGGGACGCTGCGTCCAATGGCCCTAGCTGCGGTCCTGGCTGTCTAAAGGTAGTGGCCGACCTCAAGGCCTTAGACAAGTTCCACACAAATATTGCGTGACATGCAAAAGTAGCTGTCTCCCTCCCAAGTGGGTACGCCACTGAAGTTGTGGACCTCATGGGCCTCCTCGGGATGGGGAAGACGAAATCACCAATCGGGTTCCTGGCACCGCCGCCCCCGTCGCTGGAGTAAAAACATTTCCAAGTCTCCATGGCCACCGCCTTGGCGGCCACCTCGTTGAGGGAGGGAAGGCCTGCTCTCTCAAGGAGGTCCCCGATGTGGATGTGATCCCGCCTCTTACATCCAACGATGCTCCTGGCGGCGTCATTTATGGCGACCTGCACAGCCCTGTGTGCGGCATTTGGCCCCTTGCACTCATTATCGAATCGAGGAATTGCCACAGCTGCGGCAGCATAAGAATCTTTCCAATCATCAATCCCTTGGCCAGCTGCCGTAGGTATTTACCTCTTGGTAAGTGCACTGCCAACCTGGAGATGAGTGCGGCCCGTGAACCAATTGGATAATAATTAATATTATAGTTTCAAAATGAGTCACTCCACAAAACATATTTTTTAAACAATATTGATCTATATTAACTTTCTGCTCTCGGAAAGAGTCAAAACTGGTCCTTCAACATAAGGATTCGAGCATCGAGCTAACAACCTCCCTTAAATTAATTGTGATTGTTCCAAACATTCGGATATCGCTTCTTATGGAAGACAAACTATAAATAGTATTTCATTGAGACCATCAATGACGAACAAGATAATATTAATACGAGTGTAAATGAAGTTGGGAATATATATTTCTGATATATACACAAAAATAATATAGGATTGAAGTAAATCAGGTTCAAGAGGATCTTATAAATCATAGCATTGCTTACCTGACCCGATGCACAATGAGTAAACAAAGTTCTTAAGGTGTTGCTTTTTGTTACATGACTTGATATCAATTCATTCTGTATAACCTACATCTTTCAAACAAACATATAAAATTAATAAACAATAAATTTTATATAAAAGATAAACTGGCACAACGTTTGCTAAGAGAAGCGATCATCGAAAATCGATATCTTTTTGATATATTATCATTCCTTGCATTATTGGTGTGTGTGTGTGTGAGAAACGAATACAAATAAAAATGAAAGGAATTGATGTACGCTTCAATATATGACGAATTCTTCATATATTAAGTCCTTAAATATTTAGTATTCTAGAGGCATTTTACAAACAAGAAAATAGTAATACTTTTTTGATCTTTTACCCATGAAAATAGAGAGTAACACTTAGTTAATCATTATAAAATGAGTTTAAGTAACAAGGCGTGCTATAAGATAAAATGTGGTTGTATGTTCAAGTCATTTCTATTATTTCAATACAAAATAAGAAGTAAACAATATATCCAACGAACCATGTTCAGAAGATGTTCTAAAAAGTTCATTATTTACTTAATTTTATCAGTTAAACCTACAGTACGCTTCATACAAAATAAATTACCAACAAATTTATGTCAAAAACATTTTGTTATTTATCAATATCTGTTCCCTTCAAAAATAATGATTATTTTTACTAAATCCTATGATTTGAATGAAAAAGGCAACTCAGTATAACATGATCTAGGCTTTAACCAATAAGAATCGTCCTATACGGAGCCCTTCGCGTACTCCGGACAGCTATAATAATTTTGTATTTCGGATATGTGAATCTGTATGTATGTAGATAATTGCAAGTGTTGAATAAATAGTTTTGTACGATGTACAAAATAAAATAAGAATCATCCTATACGGAGCCCTTCGCGTACTCCGGACAGCCATTGTCCATTTGTGGATGTCCGTAAGAGATACTCTACTATGGAAAAATGGTCCAGGACAAATGGGTCTAAATATAATGGGAAAATAATGACAACCCCAAAAATATTTATATGTACTTTGGCGGAATAAGAATTCTAACATTGGCAAAAACATCTTATTGTACACACAATGAGTTGTTTTTATCCTATTTTAAACCACAGTCAGCTCAAAATTCTCCCTTCTCCTCAAAATTGTTTGGGCGTTTATCTTCCTTCTTCTTTTACTTAGTGGAAGCAATGAGCATGTAGGGAAAATTGTATTTATTTATTAAATGAAAAACAAAATATTCTCTTCTTTCTTTTTTCTCTCTTTTTCTCTCCCTCCCAAACTTTCCTTTCTTTTTCTTGTCGAACAGAAAAAAAGAGAAATGTTTGAGCTCAGGAAAAGCATGAAAAAGGGGATATAAAAATAAATGTTTTGACCTGTCTATAAATCTTTTACATTAAATGTAAAATGGTATATGGCTGCTATGTGTCTAGTAATGGGGTAATTTGGAAAAAAGATAAAAAGTTACGTGGAAGATTTTCATCTCTTTATGTGGTTAAAGGGATGAATAGTAAGCATGTCATTAAAAACACGGATTAAAAATGTTAAGGGCTAAATGTAAAACTTTTTTAAAAAGGCTTTCTAAAAGGCACAATTATTTATTTGTTGTCTTTCATGTTAATCTGATATGAAGTCGAATGGATTTGTTTTTCTCGGTGATTGAATTAACTTAATTATTCGAATCATATAATAAAGAGATGGTTTAACAAAACAATCCCGGATTTTTGAGCGCCAACGTGGAAATGGGCTGGTCACATAATTGAATATGTGTCATCAGGATCGAAAAATTTCATGAAATCTATAAGAAGGATTTAAAAAGCATAGCGAGTTTTTAAACAAATGTAAAAAATGATGCGTCCTTTCATATAATATTATTCTCCAGGGCAGTATATGTGAACTAATACATCCATTTATGCATCTTTGTCCAAAATAGTCTTACTCTGTTTCCTGTATATAATTTTGGCTTATTTTATTTTTAAGTTGTATAAAATATTATTGAATAAAATGTTTCTAACCAGAAAAAAAAACACAGATAAAAATTATACCTGAGATAGATATTGATAAAACACTAAGTCTGGCAATATGGATCCTTTAAAACTTTCAAGTAAAGTGGCGTTTAATACTTGCTATGTTTTTGTAAAAATTATAAAAATTAAATGTTCATAAAGACCAACATAAAAAGCTATAAAATCACTCTTTGTAAATGGATGAAAATTGAAATACATTTACATATTATATATGTATATTTAAAAAAATATAATATATAACTATAGCTCTATATAAATAGTTCACTCAATCTAAAGCTATTATAATTAGCTTTAATTAATAAAAAAATAAGGAATATTATTCATATAAATATTATTTTTAGAGCATAAATATATTTATATATAATTTAATAACATTTGAGCAAAGCCTTTCTTTTGCTCTGTGAATATTCGCTTCGTGAAAAATGAAATTACATACGACAATAAACACGTTTAACATTTTGACTATTTTGAAACTTCACTTCTTGACAGATTATGTTAAAAACAAGCGATGGGTCTTTGCAGTGCGTTCTATGTAAATATTTAATAAATCCACTTTTCTAAGTTTTCGAGCCCATAATATCTTTTTACTCTTTCAAACTTTCCACACCTGTTAGAAGTAAACTTATTACTATCCATATTTTTGTCCTTACACACACAGTAAAATCCATTTTTGCGTCTATTATTTTATAAACTTAGGTGCTACAGTTTAGAGCTTAGCTTATTTGATATTTTTTAAACGCAAGTTCCAATGGACATATTCATGCGTTTTAAATTGAAATAAATTTTCAATGCTTTTTTTACTTAATACTATTTAATCAAACTTTGAATTTACTATTTTTCTAAGACATAAGATTCATTAGACATTTTTTCGATTATGAAATTGTTTACTTTCTTACCTTAAAAAGGGCAAAAAAACAACAACTCATAACAAAAAATAAATGCAAAATACTTTAGACAATTGTGTGAACCATAAAAGTATTTGCACTTGATGATATAGCATTTAAAAAAAACATTTTGTTTGGTTAAGAATTTATTTATTAACTACAAATCCATACAGTGTAAAAAAATTACAATACACTAAAAAGTAGGTGATAAAACAACACAATCTTAAGACAGTTACGTTTAAAAAAACATAAATGAACATTATAATTCAAAATTTAAAAAAATATTACTAGACATTCTGATAACCTATTCAACCCTTAGATGCATGAGTGACTGGACCCTACACTCTTCCATAAGTGGATCAAAAATGACCCATGTTAGAATCAATATGTTTTAATGCCATTTTTGTCATTTTGGTTAAGAATAATCACTTGTATAATATTTAGTATTATATTTAGGACTACACAAGAATGATTTCATGTTTGAAATATCTTTATTTTTCACTTTTTAACATTTTTGAAAAAGAAAATTACCCAGAACAGCAATAGAAAAATGTGTCTTGTCTCATCACTGTATGCAGTTCAGACAAACTACCTCTAATACAAAAACTACAATTTCTTAAAATGTATAAAAGGTAAGTTAAAAATGTTAATGTCATTATATCAAAAACATGTTTTTGAGGAATACCTGGAATATGAAATAATAACAATTTTCCATTACGAAGATATTTCAAGAAAACAACCTCACCGGGTCATTTTGTCCCACTTATGCATCTAAGGGTTAAGGAAAACATTTAGTTGAAAAAAATGACGCTACTTTTTAGTGAATATAGTTTCCCCTAGGACAAATGGGATTACTCCATCTTATGCATCCCCACTTTTATTTCACACTAATGAAATGAAGAGAAAAATAGACCATATTTCTAAAAATATATTTGTATATCAATATAGATCAACTGTACAATAAGTAACCCTAGAGATAATGCAATTTATTCTAAGATGCTTATCCCGGATTAATATTATGATTTATATTAATGCCATTAAGAAAGATTAAGCTAAGTGCGTTTTTTATGGTGCCTTATATTTAAAAAGTTGATGTAACCCCCCATCTTCAGACTACAGATCTTCTCAAGATAAGGAAAAGTTTGAAGTTGCCCAAAAAGAACTTATGCGAATTTTGTGTTTTGATTCAATAAAGGTACTTATGATATTGGAAAAATGATTTATCTGCGCACATGAATTAAATTATAAAAATAAAAATTCCTAAAGGTATTTTTTAACCGATTTTTTACATATAGGATAATGTGTATCAATAATAAGCAAGGTGAAATTGTTGAGAGAATATTGATTAGACGGCGTTGATTTTTGTGCAATTTGATCAATACCAAATATAAAAGGGGTGCGATAGCCGTGCATGTTAAGGCGTGTTCAACTCTCAATGTTGGGGGCGCAGGTTCGAATCCGGGAGGGGATGGTCATTTTGGTCTACCTCATTGATAAGATCCTAGGTTCGAGTGGTAATTATAATGCTATAATGCTTATCCAGTTGGATGCAATTCTGTCGAAACAAATAGGCAAAAGAATATAACCCATTCAACGTTTGTACTGACGAAGGTTACATGTGTCTTAGGCCTGGCTTTCAATCTTGAGTGAAAAAGCAAAGATGGACTACATGTTTGTTATAGCTGTAACGAAATGCTATTAGATAAATCAATTACAGCAACTATTTGCTCCTTAAATATGTATATCCAAATAGATACAAATGTTATCGAATTAAATAGATGAAAAAACATATTACGTAGTCGAAAAAGACCTACGGCCATCATGATTGATGCATCCGCTCCCCACGCTGCTCTCTCCATCAAATTATATTTAGGAGGCCCAACGTGGAAATGGGCAGATGACAAAATTAGATATGTGCCAGCATGAGTGAACGAAAAAACTATAACAACATATTTTAAAAAGACATCCCGAATTTTTAAATAAATGTAATAAATGATGCATACTTCTATAAAATAATATTCTTTAGGACAACAAATATGAGCTAAAATGTTCATATATGTATGCTCGCAATTGTCTTGAATAGTTTTACTCTTTATATAATTTTAGTGTATTTTATTTTTGCAGATTACCGAATAATATGTTTTTCTGAAAAAAAACCAAAACCATAATTAAATGAACTAAAAATATAATATGTTTTTTTCTCATTGAACACCAAAAGCTAATTCATTCTAAGAAGTGAGCCATTGTCAGATTTTATGCTCTTTATGATATGCCTTGAATAGTTTCTAACAAAAGGGCATGACCTTATTTTCTTCCTTTAAAAAAAAATCAAATTGCAATAGGTTCATTGACTTCTCTGGCCTTCTGGGCCTTAAAGGGACACATAAATGTACATATATATTGTATAAATGCAATCGTTCTTGGGTGTTCTTTATTGTGTTTCTATAGGCCACTCACTCACTCTCTCTTTCTCTCTCTCTCCGTAAATTATCGAAACCAAAAAGAAAAATAATAGAAAACCGTGCCTATTATTATTATTCTATTTATTGTTTCCTTTCATAATATTTAATTACATGGCAATTTCTCTTCCTTTCTAGGGACCTGCATGTTTCAACCTAGATTTTTTTTTCTCTATGAAAAAGTACAATATTTTGGCAATGGCTGTAGAAGCTTTATTTTGAGTATGTTTAAGCATTTAAGAGTGTCAAATAAAATTATTAGCAGTCGGTCAGGGTTCTGTTCACTGTCAATCACTTATACAAAATTTCGTTATGTGTTGAATCGTTTACATTCCATTCAGCGTTCATTTTAGCAGTCAGTGTATTATGGGGATTTCTGAAACCCCAATAAAAATATGAAGAACGTACGTGATGTCTATTAAGCATTTTAATCGCCGTTATTAAACCGCCAGCCAATTCAGGGGTTGATTTACTCCGCCGATGATTAATGTACCCCACCCAACTCAATGATGAAGTAATATTATACAATAAGGAGTCCTTTTGTCTCGCCAGTTACAATAATGGTGTAATAGAGTTTAACAATATCTCATAATGGGTCCCTGGGCCATCCAGTTACAATGATAGGGGTATTAAGATGCCACTAAGCCATTGGTTACTGCCAATATCAGTAATAGGGTATGGGGACTTCGAATCTTTTTGTCGATGATCCAATGGGTCCAACCAATCTCTATGATGGGGTAATGTGTTTCTAAATCTCGTTCTTATGGGTCATCGAGTCTCAATAGCTACAATTACAAGATATAAGGGCTCCCAATATCATAATCTGGCGGAAACGAAAGACCTCTAAGCGGAAAATTAGAAGCCCCAATCCCCGTTATAATATATATAGTATTTGTAACCAAATTATTAATTATAATAATATATAATTAAAAAATAGTATTTTACAACAACTATTTCTAATATAAATTGAGTATGAAATGTTAACAATAAATTAAATTTTGCAACTAACAATAAATAAATTTCTTTTTGTTGTGATTAGGCGGAGTAAAAACTTGTCCATTTTCCCCATGTGTCATCATTTTCTTTTCAGTTGGCGTTGAAAAGGCGTTGGTGATTTTTACAATATCCTTCATATGACATTCGTCGTCTTATTTTTAAATGTTTTTCATTTCTAATTCTTTTATACAAATAGATGTTTTTTCACTACTTGGCTGAGTATAATTTGTATGCCTTAACAGAATGAATGCTCCGAAATCCTTTAATCAACATCCTCCACAGCTTAAGCAGATTCCAGCAATTATTAGTAATGGCAACGTGGGTTTGCTACTTGACTAAAAGGTAAAATGAGGTCACAAACTTGTTAGAGCCGTTTTATGTTGTAAATGAGGGCTAAGATCGTTCATTCCTTGATATAAGACTCCACCTCAATCCTCAAACAAGCTATCTAAATATTGAAACAAATCGATAGGGACCACATTGTATTTCGCTATATGGGATATTCAATTTACAATTAAACTTTCTTTTAAACTAGTATATAATCTAATTATGTTATTCTTTTTTGATTATACCAATATTGCCACGCAATATATTTTATATAAGAGTAATTAATATGAAGACAGCATTTTATTGGTATAGTTAATTAATAATTAGCAGTAACTACTTTACATTAATTAAATGAAAATAGGTTCACTTAGTTTTAATATATATATATATATATATATGGAGAGAGAGATAGGGTTCGTAAGCAAAACGTGGACTGGTAGATGGAATACTTATTCTCAATTTTGTTGAGATATTTTATAATTTTTTTTGGCCAAACTGGTTTGTCTGATTATTGTTCATAATTTTTCAACAAAAACATTCTTATAAATAATCACCGGGAGTGAACAAATACAAAAAAGACAGCGCATCTCAGATTTGCTTGACGCTGAAGTCAAGGCGGCAAGGATAATGTTCATCTTAAAATGCTTAAGGAGCCTGGTTTTCAAGGTGGTCGATTTGAAGAAGGATGGAAAAGACCTCGGAAAGAATGCGGAGGGCTCAACTTGAAGAGAGATTTTGAATGTCCGGTTAGCGTGGAGGAGAAGATCAAGGAGGACCCCACAAAATCCATGAACCCATGAGTTTCCCGTAGCTGGCGAGACCATTAGGTGGGCTAGTAAGAAAGATTTGGGATTAACGTCATACACGAGGACCCCAAGCTTCCTCTTGACCGTAGAAATAAAAACCAGGAGGCTCAATAGGTGCAAAAAAATCCTAAAACGGCTGAAGAACAATGGTTCGAAGGTGGCAGGCTTTTTGGATAAGAAAATTTTCACTCTTGATCAGGTCTACAACGGCAGGAACGATCGTTAGCTTGGAAAAATAACAGTAGAAGTTAAAGAGGTGTACCGCACAAAAAATCCCGCCCAGACCATGGTCCTCGGCGTCGTGGCCTTCGATGGCAAGAAAATGCCTTCTTTCTTATTCAAGGTCCGGGACAAAATCAACCAGAGTATCTACAACAAGGTGCTCAGGTACACCATCTTGCCATGGCTGAAGGCTAAATATCCATAGGGAAACTACGTGTGAACGCAAGATGGTGCTCCCTCTCATACATCTTCGTAGTGTCAAGAGTTTTGCGCTATCAAGATGACCAATTTTCGGTCCGAGGAGATGTGGCTTTCTTCCTTTACAGATCTTAACCCTCTGAACTACGCTGTGTGGGGCACTTTAAAGAAGGTGACGAACAAAACCTCTCACCAAAATGTGGACTCCTTGAAGAAGACTTCCATCATGGCTGTATGGGACAAATTGTCAGAGGGGTTTATCATCAACTCCTGCAAGACGTTGACGTCGTGTGCAGGCTGTAATTGAAGCTATTCGTGGGCATACTGAGTGAACAAATTTGCGAAGGCAATGTTCATAAATTTATAGTTTATGTTTTTCATTATTAGTAAAATTATAGTATTATCTATATTGTGCTGAAGCTGCCGCTTCAGTCCACGTTTTGCTTACGAACCCGATACTTATATATATATATATATATACAAAGTGAAGCATGGAGATAACTAGATAAACATCTTGTTGTACAATATTTTTAAGTTCAAAGTTTCTATCCGGTTGTCCTTCCGTATGGTAGGATACATTAACATAAGGGTATGAATGTCGAGAAAAAAGATTATACATGAAGATGTTCTTTGTCATGTATCTCTCTCTCTTTCTGAGTTGATGGATGGTTTATGATGGCCCTACAAAGTGGTCCCTCCTTTTCTCTCTCGCACCCATGTTAATGTAAATGTTTCATTCAGATTGCTGTTAATATAATAGCTTTCCTTTTCATTCTTGTTGCTACTTCCCTCACTCACTTGTTTGTTGTTGATAATTACAAACATTAATTAGTGAAAAGCTGAGAAAAATCACCTATGTACATACATTAGGTAGTACATATTGTTAATTGAAACCCCCACTTTTTCCTCAAATAACAATGATCAAAATAACAAACAAGCTGTGTTATGTCTTTCGTATGTCTTTTTTGATTATCTGAGATATCGTTTTCCGTATTATAATAATAATGAACAACAAATATTTTAAACATAATAATAAATAAATTTGGTGGTCTCAATAATTCATTGTTGTGAAAATTAATAATTCAGCTAAACTGATACATATACCTTTATAAAGGATTCCCTTTTTTTAAATGGGACTACGTCTTATTGCTAGCTAAAATACGGATTGCAAATTGCTTAATAAATTATAGGGAGCCAAAGGACCTCAACCTTTAATTGATGATATGTTTGTTTCACTTTTTTCTTTGAAATGTATTTTTATATTTCGTATTAAACGTAATTAATCCAAAATATATTTGATAACGGAAATTTCGAATATTATGAACAAAAATTGAGAGCAATTAAAATAATTTAGTATTTTTAAATAAAATATCTTTTTTGTCTCATGTTCAAAATCTTACCTTAATATTTCAATCTTATCCAATCAACATACATGGATTACATGATCGGAGTTTTAACATACCCGCCGTTTGCATTTTGGAACAACAAAAAACTTTCAATTTCTTTTTCACACTTAATTAGACTCATGTCAAAGGTGAAGGACATTGTAATTTATTTGATAATTATTGGAATCTGAAAAAATTATACTTTTAGTTATGACATAGAGTATTATAATTAATTTTTCAAAGAGTTATAAAATTTTGTGAATTCTTGGTTTGCAAATACTTTTAATCTTAATTACAATTTAGAATAATAGAGACTAACAGCTATTATTTCTAAATATGTATTTGATGATGTGGCCAAAAAAGATATATATGCATACATTTTTATTTTGCCAATATGGTTCGATATAATTGTATCCGACAGGAAATAAATAAGCATTATAACATTAAAATTAGTCTATCGAACCTAGGATCTTATCAATGAGGTAGACCAAAAATGACCTTCCCCTCTCGGGATTCGAACCTGCGCCCTCAACATTGAGAGTTGAACACGGCTATCGTGCTCCCTTAACATTTTTTGTTTCTGATTTTGCTGGTGGGGTTACAATTTTGTCAGATTAAATAATTAGTCCTTCAATCTAACCAAATGCATGTTTTTTGTTCATATTATAGCGTATTAAAAGCAGGAACAATGTCATTAAAGGATTACATTTTGAAAGAGAGATTCCAAATTCTACCTTTTGTGATCATTCTTTATATTTTTAGCAATTGTTATGTCGTTTTATATTAATCAAATTGACCAGGATCCTCATATAAAGTAAAATATGAAGGTACTAAAACTTTATATATGTATTGTTTCTCGTACAGTTGAAATGACTTTAGTTCAGATCAACGCTTTGTATTTTTTGAAAATGTGACAGAATTTGGATTTTGAACTCAACTCCTTGCAAGGAAGATTTGAACATGTGCATCATAATAGTTAATATATGGTTGAATGGAGAATTCTTTAAGTACAATAGGTATATGAAAGAAGATCAGATAATACTTTTTATTGCCTGTAATACAGTATTCATCTGATTACACCAATAAATATTTTGTACGGTAAAAACGGATTCAATTTGAAAACATAAAAATAAGCCATATCTGCATAATTGAGTTGTTTCATAAAAAGTCATTATGATATTCTGGAAATATTAAATAACGAATATCATAACAACAATCTTTAAATATAATATAACACAATTATGGCACTGTCACCGCCTTCTATATAGAAAAGTGGCAAACTCTGTGGACAGATCTGGACTATTGTCGTCAAAGCCGTGCAATGCTTCCTAGAGTAAAACTTTTTCAATGGAAGCGTCTCTTGGACTATTCAAAGGAAAAACTTAATTATTTAATTCAATTTACTAGTGGACATTGTCTCCTTCGTCGGCATTACCACTTGATGCACCCTAAAGTTAGCCCTCTATGTCGAGGCTGTGGACAAGCCGATGAAGATCCTCTTCATCTAGCAAACGAGTGTCCACGATTTGAATTGGAAAGGTCACTCCTCTTGGACAATTCGAGACCCTTTCAAGGGTACTCAGTTCTTGACCTGGCTAAGTTCTTAGCAAACACAGACATCGGCCAATGGATCAAGAAACCTCCTTCAATGTACATCAATCAGGACGGACTGCAATAGGAGGAGACCCTATTGCGAGGGCACCATAAGTTTTTGTAAGATTAACATGTGCCCGTACTGAATATGTATATATGATGTGTAGCAATAAACTTAAAAAAACAAAAACAAAAAACACAATTATGGCCTATTTTTATGTTATCAAATTGATTCATGTTGGATCATAAAAAATATTTATTGGCATAATGAAATGAATGTTGTATTACATGCATTAAAATATATTATCTGATATTCTTCCTATATATATTTTTATAAAATAATTCGCCGTTTAACCATATATTTAAATAAAATAAATAGACGTAGAATTAAGAAATATGGTTGACATTCAATTTTTTTTACTAGATTTATTTTAATTATTGAAATAATAAATAGCGGAGAATGAAATTATTTATGGTTTTAAATAAAATAAATGATTGGGTTGGGTGGAGGATTATTTGAAGGGACGATTGTCTTAAAACCAATTGAAGAATTTCAACGGTTTTGTACATATTTATTGCAAATCTTTAATATATTACTTCTTTATTCGTGGGACAATATTTTACGTTAAGAAAATTTTGGACAAAGTTACAATTAGTTGATATGAGTATCAAGACAATATTTCACAGAATGTATATAGGCATGTATCTACATCTTTCCAAGTTATTTCCAAGAACTTATATTTATCCAACATCATCCTTGATTTGTGTTGAACTTAATTAGTAGTAAGTTACGCATTGAAGTACATCTGGGAGTATAAAATGTGGGATTATAAGAGGTACTATAATTATGGACAGCAAAAAAGTTGTTCTCCATTATAACCATAAATAGCAAATACTGTAATTAATCCAAATATTAGTTCAGATTCAAAAGATTTCTAATATATCTTTGAATCAGGGAATACACATTTTTAGATAATAATAATATAATATGGAACACTTAGACCAATTGTTTATGCCGTTATTAAAGTTTTTATGTATAAAATTAAATGGATATCTTTCGTCAACATATAGCAAGTTTTTGGTCAAACGGGTCTCAGAATTATCATCTCAACCACGTCGCTGTTCTCTTGTATAAAAACCTTATTATGTAAGTTAGTAGAGTGCATCACTATTTCCCTTTGAGCACCCAAAGAAAAATCAATTACTAGATAATGGGCATTATGAAGGGCCCAAATATGAATTTACATATATATGCATGCCATAAAAGAAGGGATTTTATACCTTTTTATCACCATATAAACACAAGCCCCCCCCCCCCCCCTTTGATGGTGTCCTCACTATAAAAGAGACACTTAAAGACAGAGTTAATATGCCGTTAATACTCTGCCTACATGGATTCCATTCAATGTTACTCTCATTTATCTATTTCTTGATTCGGATATATGTTATGGAGGCAAATATAATCTGGAGCATATCTGCTTATGTAATAAAGAGACGTGTAACCCAAAATCCCAAATAATCAACTTTGACCCGAACTCCTGAAGCTAGTTCTTAAGATAAATTAAAAGAGCAAAACACTTTTATAAATAAATATTAAAATAATATCAAAATTCAATGACGAATCTGAAAACTGAATGAATATAGTTTTTTTTAGAATAATGGACTCGACGGATTTGCGATTTTTGAGACGGATTGCTATACAACTGTATGGAGAATTCTTAATTATCGAATCCCTGACTGATTTGAAAAGCTAGATGGTAAGACTAATTAATAAGTTCCTGATGTCGGTCAAATTGTCTATTTTATATATTCAGCGGCATATGTCTTTGACAATATAATCAAATAGACTAATAATATACCACAACATATTTATTCTTATCAGTATAAAAGTTGTGGTTTTGTTTAATTTTATTTATAATAATAAAATACATTTTTACCATCTAGAACGTAGTTATCACTACACAATTTAATAATCAATAAATAATTAGAGTGCATATATGTGGTAAAAATTTTAGAATATCTAAAATTCTTATTTGATGATTTTTTAAATATACAATTACGAAGTAAGGATTTTATTTACTTTTATACTGGACCGTACCAAGAAGAGATTAATTTTATTACCACTAAAACCAATATTTTATGTATAAAATGAGATCTACTCGAGTTCCTTTACCTAAAAATTTAACTTCTCTGGTTAATCGTATTGTTAATAACACGACGTTTTAATGTATTTTTATGAATTATAAGATATAACATCATGTGAATAAAGTTTTACCTTGGTAAAAAAAAAATCCTATAATTTGTTATAGCCAATTTTTTTTAATGTGTCAAGGAATTGATATTTCTTATATGGGAATGAAAGTCATTATTTTGTTTAGTATTGTGCAATAAAAAATATATTAGTTGTGACAAGGATAATTGTGTATATCTTCTGATAAATCTAAAATCCAAAAATATGACAATAAATGCAATTAAAATGGACAAATAAGCTCAACAAAATACAAAAAAGCTAAAGAAGAAATGAATTAAAGCTCAAATTAAATGTATTTGATGCATTACAAAGCATTTATTGTATACAATAAGACATTTTATTTGAAAACACTCTTGAAATGTTATTATTATTATTTGAGTTTCTTATTCATTGTAGTATAAGGAATTAATTAATCTATATTGAGTGCATAGTGGATTTCCTCATAAGATAATCTAGTATATTCATATTTATCACAAAACCTATATAAAATATTATTTTTAAATATAAAATATTTCATTTTAAGTTATTTTTAAACCATCTTCAATTATTTGAATTCCAATCCATCAATCTTTATCCTAGATTACTTCACAAAACGTGATAGAGGCTGATAAAAATACTTGTTTACTGTCACAACGCTATTTACATCATAACTTAAAAGTCTTGTTTTTCCGATAGTAAAATAAACTGTCGAATAAAACGTTTGGATATAAAATCAAGGAGAAAATATGAGCTAAAGTATTAATTACTTATTAAATGAGTTGTGTCAAGGGAAATAGGAGTTTTTGAGATGAAATATTTAATGATTTTTTTAGAATATTTTATAAACAAATAATAAACAAGTCAACGATTTTAGAAAGTAAATTTTCTTTTTGCCATACGGAGAATGAGTCCAGTGACCACTTTTTATATGACTGCACATATCTTGGTCCTTTATATAAATCCATTTCCGATCTTTTAATCGACAATTTAACTTTTTATCAACTTAAGAGAAGTGACTTTATAGCCTTTTATGTTGGACTCGATGAAAGTTTTATAAATTCTATAATTACAAAAACACAGCATGTATTATATGCAAGGAGAAGTACATCATGCACCGATATTTCGGGGATTTTATCAATGGTTAAAATCCACCATAAAGTTTTAAAGGAGTCATGTCGTAAGAAATTATGTTTTTACCCAGGGGGGGCAGCACTCATGTAAACAAAGAAGGATATTTCCAATAAAAAAATGTGACGTCATCACAGCTAATATTTGCCTATGTATCTAATACCTCTAGAACAACTAAGCTAAGAACGTAAAGGCTCTCAAAGGAATAACGTCCAGAGGCTCCCTCCCGCCACGAGCCACCCGGGGACGCACAGCTTCACCATCAGGGAGGAAGTGGAAGTCCTGAACACCGCACGGGACTCTGAGGCCTTTGGCTGGTAGCCCGCACGCATCTAGGAGCTCCGGAGCAACGTGGCCGTCCTCTGCAGCTCCGCCTCCGCCGGAGAGCTCCCGAGTTTTAAATTTTTATTTCCTTTTGAAATTAATCACTGTTTTTAAATGTACCTTTGATTTTATTTAATAACAAATAGCTAATGTGACGTCATGTGTGACGTTTCAGTTTTTCTTTTCTAATCAGAGGAATCTAAACATTGCGTTCTGCGCATCTTGTATTATCTATTATCTTTGGTTTTTACCCAAATGTTCTTTCAAGTTTTTTATATATGTCTATTGTTTGTTGTTTTGTTTGAAATATAAAATGATGCCAGTTGGGCCAAGAAAAAAAAACAATTTACGAAGGCACTCCATCAATAATTGTTATAATATAGGGATGTCTTGAAAGGATCATTATGCGGAAATGCTATGATTAAATGTTATCTTCATTATTTGTTCTTGACTTTATTTGCATATTGATGGAAAAAATAGTATGAAGAGTTTTCATTTTTTTTTCCACAGTTCATAAAAATATATACAAGCATAAAAAAACAGAATGTATATAAAAAGATGTTAATGCATAAAAACATAATTAAACATTTTAGTTTAAAATTTTAACATCAAATATGAACGAACACTAAAATACAATTATAACTAGAGGCATATATACACTCAGAGAGTGCAAACCTCCGCCGTCACGGGGTCCTTATGAGCCTTCTGAGGCGGATTTTTCACGAATGGGTGGCGTAGAGGGACGGGGGAGGGTTCCCCTCGACGGAAATTCCGAGAGGAAGACGCTCCCGGCACGCGATTTACAGCACAGCGACATCTATTGGCAGAGTAGGCTAACTTGAAATATTTATTAGTATTTAGCTCGTTTTGCATCTTAGTTCTGCACTTAGAGATGCCAAAATTTAATCACTTGTTCCTTTTGGCATTTCCAACAACTCCAAAAAGTTCCATACGAATCTGTTCCGCACTTTTTGAGTTATTCTGCTGACAAACAAACCAACGCCAGTGAAAACAATACCTCCTTCGGCGGAGGTAATTAAACAACTTGACAATCTAAAACAAAACATAAATTAACGATAAAAACGGTCTATTTTAAATCCTTGAATTGGCGTAAAAGTTTTTAATAATTTTTCCATAAGGCAGGGAACACGAAGGGAAGTAGCGAATTACATCACCAGCCCAACTCCACTTTCCATCGGTGACAGAGTGGATCTTGAGGTCCAACGCCGCGTATCTTGCCGCAGCCGCTAGAATAATTGCCCTTACCTCCCACGGACTGATAGGAGAGTGAGATGCTAACCTCTTAGCTATAAGAGTTTTCATTTGTGTGTTTATTGTTATTTTATCTATTTCTTTGGATTCGATTTACCTCCTGAATTGGATCAACTTCAACGGAACATATCGTTTATAACGGCGTCGTTATAAAAACAAAGGAGAATGTTTATCAAGTATCTAACCGGATTATAAAGAAAAACTACTTACTTATCACTTCTCACCACGAGAGAAAAATAAGAGAGAAAATAATAGATACAGTAAACCCTCAAACAAGGAACACATCATATTTTAAGGATATAATCGCAGGAATATGGGACCCCATGTTGACTCCGAGGGAGCAGTATCTAAAGTACAGAATCTCCTCGGGGGTATTTTTACAGGCGGTCTGCTACAGAATGAGGGGGCGATATGTTCCTTGTGCGAAAACCGCAAAACTGTTGCCCATCAGTTCCGAGACTGCACAGATCTCGTTCATATAATGAAAATTATAAAAGAGGGCCTAAAGGAAAAAATAGGCAGGGATCTGAGCCCAAACGAGATCTTATATGGATTCGCAAGTAAGGACTCTAAGCTGAGACTGGCCTCGAAAGTCATCGCAAAACTCCAATCAATTCTGGCGAGGGCCAGATTCAAGAACTACAAAGTTTCCACAAGGATAGCGGAGGTGGCTTTAAAAGAATACAACATCTCTGGAAACATTTTTAAAAATACATCTACATTATAAATTTTATAAAACATATGTTTTTTACCATACTTCAATTTTATATGTCTTTTTCCTTTTAGTCTTTATAGTTTTATAATTTCTGTAATAATTTTTTGTTGATTGTTAATAATTTTATTAACTGAATAAATGTATGTTTCCCATTGGGATTTAAAAAAAATAAAAATAATAATCGTATATCGGATGTGATTCAAATGTGGTGGTAAATGGGTAGTCAAAATAATTTATTTTTAAATAAAAGAGTTTTTGTATTATGTATAAGAAAAAAATGAAAGCACAATTTTCCTATTTTACTAAAGCACAATTTCCTATTTTCCTATTTATTTAAGTATGTTACTTTTTGTCACTTAGATAAATAAAGACCTTGCTGATGAGGAAAAAAAAAATGACAATATAATATGTTAGTATATTTTATACTTATGTTAATATATTTTATATTTATGTTAATATGTTTTATATATATGTTAATATGTTTCATATTTATGTTAATATATTTTAGTACAAATGTCAATTAAATTTTCTATTGTATTTTAGTGATTGACAATAGTGTTTTTAGTTCAACTCCTATGATAAATATTTTACTATTGTGAATTTTCATACATTATCTTAGGTTTTTATGTATTCTGTGTATCGTAAAAATGAACTGTTGAATAAAAAAATGATATTTCAAGTGTATCAGCTAAAGTAATCAAATATTTATGATCAAACAATCTCTTTTATGATATCGACGAATAGAAAAATGCTCGACGGGTAAGTAATTAAGTATTATCCATCTACTAAATCCTATTTCATATTTGTTCTTAAGCGTATATAAATAAATATATATATATATAATTGTAATGAAAGTGGTATATTTTATCTCCCACCCCCCCCCCACAATTATGAACTATGAGAATATATCTCATTAAATGTCTCTTTACCTGTAAAAACAATATAAGTCCTCTTCTCAGCAATTATTATCAAAGGATATAATCCTCAATAAAGAAAGGATTTAGAGAGATTTTTTTTATGTGTGTTGATAAAAAGCAATTTTGAACGTCAATTATGGTTGAATTGCAAGAGTGGAAAATTATCATCATTATCTTTTTTTGATAGTAGATGAGGAGGGGAAGAATCTCTTCTCCTTTACTCTACTTTCCTTAGAGATGGAGAAGCACACACAAAAAAAGAGGAAGAAGAAGAGCTCGGAGGAAAGAGAGAAAGATGAGGGGAAGTGAGGAGAAGAGAAGGGAGGGAGTGAGGGAGAGAGAGGGAAGGATATAGAGAAGGATGGGAATGAAAAGGAATATTGGGTAAGAAGGGGGACGAGGAGTAGTAGTAGGAGACGAAATATTTCAGATTGCTTTATACGTGTTTCCCCTTTTTCTGTTATATATATGAATGTATATATATATATATTATATGTATTATCCACACAAAACAATCATCTTAGAAAGCCAAGTGACCATTTATATCTGAGGGAAGGAGGGATGGAGGTGGGAGAAAAGTGTAATGATTAACTTTGTTAGCTGAATGTCATATCTTTGATATTTTACAACCCTTGGGATGATTATCCTATTCCCTTCTCACCCGCTCGCCCACCCTTAATGTGTCTTTCCATCCATCATTGTCTATGGTTGAGTTTTGAGAGAAACCCTTCAGATCAACACAGTTTTGTATTGAGGCTTAGAAGATAAGAATACGAAGCTTCATTGATCTGTAAGGTCAAGTCTCGTTGGTTTGACTTTTCTTTTTTTCTTCATAGTCTTCATATATATATATATACTTAGATGTGTCTTACCTTGCACTGATCCAGCTCAAACTCAACGGAGTATGGTGAGGAGTCGAAACTGGGCATGAAGAGGTTGAAGTCATCTAAAGTGTTTTTGATGTGGTGAAAGGTCCTCCACACATTTTCCACTGTTTTAAAACACGCAAAGTGATCAGAGCCTATGATGTTTTTAACTTCACTGGGCCGCAGGGCTTGGCAAATATCTAGCTTGAATTCTGAGCAGGGACTCTTGGATAGCAATCTCTCCAGTCGACCTCGTGGATCTGGGTAGGAGCATAATCTGTTTATCCAGTTGGACACGCGTTGTAGTTTGGAAAGCTGCTGATGTTGTTTGGACGAGTTGGCTGATGAGTCGTTGTAGTTGTTGGTTTGAAAGGCTCCGAGGTGAGCGTTTCGATGAAACCTCTGGTAAAGGCACGGGGCCGGCCTGGGGAAGTCAGAGGATCTGGGTTCTTCCCGCCCCAGGAGGTTGACCGTCGTCGACCCGAGAACTGATTCGTCCATTCCCAGGGACCGGCGACCGGGGATGTGATGGAGCGATGATGGCGAGTGGTGGTGTTTGTACTCTCGCGGGTGGACACGACAAAGTGTCCCGTGTACCTTTGAACCGAGGGGCCGGGTAGGAGAGTCAGGAGGAGGGCTGCTTGTAGTATGAGCGAGGGTCCAAGGTCCCTTAGTTGCAGCCTTAGAGTCCCTTTGAGTAAGAGGAAGGGGGAGGAGGTCCACTGAACCCCAAGGAACCCCATTGCGATTCCTCTCGAACCTCAAAGTACGGAATCCACTTGATACAAGGTGCCCCTGTGTATTTGAAGAGCCGCATCGCCGACGCCAGGACGAGGAATCTCCGGGGCAGCTTTCTATCTACTACTGAGGACTTGGAGACATACAAAAACTCGGATTAGGCTCTTCCTCTCCAGGACTGGTCACACTCACACACATTTCGATGATCACAAATCTAATAATATTCACACTCCATCCCTTAAAATCTTTGTTGATCCTTTCTTTTTCTTCACGTAGATGAATTATTTCCACCCCCAAAGCGTCAATATTTATAACGTCCCTCCAAAAGGTCTCTAGAAAGAAAGAAAAGAAAAAATAAACCCTAGGAAAATAAGTTGTAATAGCCATTACCATTATTTTTATATACACATTAATAGCATGATCCTAATAGTAACAAATGCCCTTCTCCACAGGGATTCCAGAAAACAAATCATTTAAAGGAGGGGAAGTAAATCAAAACTTGTTGATTTGGAATCCAATGAAGAAGTCTTTATTCATTTAAATTCACTTGAGATGGAATATAAGTCAAAACAAAGTTGTCAATTGGATTGACGATATTATTATTATTTGTTCAGCAAAACTAGCCCAGTTGATATTTGATGAAGAACAAGTAAAAAGTTTGCAAAGAAGGGCGGAGAGTTGAGGAAAAGAGAAGAGGAGCTGAAAGGAAACAACATCCTTGCCATAAAGGATAACAAACCTTAACTTACCTAATCCTAAAGGATATATATTTGGAAGTATTCATGTCGAACCTGGAGGAAAGGTTTCTCTATTCTTATTAATTTTGTCGCTCATTTTATTTGTAGACACTATTCGGAAGATCCATTGAAGAGAAAAATAAAGATGGTGCTAGAAAGAGAGATCGTTCTTCATTCTTCTTGAAAGCGAGGAATATACAACACAGAAATACACACTGATGACACAAGAGAAATACACACACACACACACAGTGAAAAACGTAGGATATTTATTCTTCCTTAGGGAGCACTCATCCTATTAAGAGGAGATTATGGAGAATCAACATGATATTAATAATAAATATATAATAAAAATATTAAATAACAACATCCCATTGGATTAAATCTCCATCCTCGGTGGTGATTGTTTGATCATACACTGTTATTGCTTCTGTGTGCGAGAAAATAAAAAAAGATGAAAAAAAGGCCGCATCTAACGGCTGGCTGCCAGTACTTTTTTCTTCTTTTATGTGTGTGTGTGTGTGTTTCAGTGGAAAGGCCTTATAAATGTTCGACGATTCATCGTCCCCTCCAACTCCCTTCTTTTTCTTTTTCTTCTTACTTTCTTAGTCTCCTCTCCCAACTGCTTTTTCGGCCTAGAAAGAAAGCGTGGTGGTGTATCAACTAGCTATAACACATATTTTTCTTCTTCTTCTGTTTGTTGCTCTGTTCATTTTCACTTAAATATATATACAAATATATTATATAAAAGGATGTATATATATATATATATATATATATATATATATATATATATACATAAAGTATATACACACAATAATTGTGTCGGAATTAAGAAAGGTGTAATATAAAAATAATATAAACGATATTTAGAAAACTAATATTGAAAGGATATATATATATATATCCCTTCAATCTTAGTTTCTAAGTATTGTATATATATAATTATTAATATTTATATATATATTAATATATATACACAATAATTGTGTCGGAATTAAGAAAATTGTAATATAAAAATAATATAAACGATATTTAGAAAACTAATATTGAAGGGATATATATATATATATATATATATATCACTTCAATCTTAGGTTTCTAAATGTTTTTATACTGTTTTTATATTACAGTTTCTTATTCCATCACAAAAGGAAAATAATCAACTCTGTAACCAGAAATCTGCAGATTAGTAAAAAAAAATCTCGGGTACCGTTAAAAATGCACATATATAAGATCTTTTATCAAGATTTTCATTTTTCAGTTAGTTTTGGGAAAAATAAATTTCAGAAACAAAATCTGTAAATAAATAAACCTGGATTCCTTCATGATTCTTTATTAATAGTATGCGATTTAAATCATCATATATGTTGTATCTAATAGTAAAATATTTGTATTTCTATAAAAGTTTCAAAAGCTTGTAGCTTTACATCTTGTCAGTAATATTATTATCTACTTTCTTTTCAATCAACTCAATTACCTATATGGCAATTTGAATTAGAAATGAATATTCAGTTAATATATTTCAAAAATTAATACGACTCCTTAAATTTGTATATAGATTGATATGTGTTTGAATTCACATACTTACATTATATATTAATATCAAATTTTTATTACAAATATCAAATTTACCATATTTTCTTAATCAAATATTTGATTACTGTATGAGCTATTATGACATGATATTTATATTTTTTACTGAACATTTTATTCAGAATTCATCAAATTTTTTCCAGAATATTTTTTTGGGCGTTTGATTAAATACCTATTGTGAATACTTTAACTTTATGGAAATAGTACCCTCCCAAAATAAGCATTAGTCGGTTATAGATAATATTAGAACGGCTCGATGTTCAGCCCTCTTAATAAAAATTCCCAATTCATCTGTGACGTCATGGACATGGGCCGGAGATTTGATAAAGTTTATTCCTTCAAATTCTCTGTAATACCTCAAACTCATCAAATCGACAATAAGACGACATCAACGTTTTGAATAAGAAATAGTTTTAATAAGTCATTTTTATTATGGTTTTATCTTTCGAACGTAATTTTGAATTATAATGTTCATTTATGTTTTGTTTTTAAGGTAACTGTCTTAAGATTGTGTTTTTTTTTCTCTCCTTCTTTCTAGTGTATTCTTATATTTTTACATTGTATGAATTTTAGCTAATAAATAAACATCTTAACCATTAAAAAATTCAACCCCCAATCCTTAGGTCTTTTATTTTCTCCCTACATAAAGTATTTTATTATAGCTTCTTCTAAAGCATGGCAATATAAAATGTGTTATGGAGCTTTATGCACTCAAATAACTTCAAACAATATAAAAAAGGGAGCTCGATAGCCGTGCGTGTTAAGGCGTGTTCAACTCTCAATGTTGGGGTACATGTTCGAATCCCCGAGAGGGATGGTCATTTTTGGTCTACCTCATTGATGAGATCCTAGGTTCGATAGACTAGTTTTAATGCTATAATGCTTATTTATATCCAGTCGGATACTGCAATTTTATCGAACCAATTAGGCAAAAAAAAAAAATAATATATTTTAATTATATTGACGGATATTTCATAAACATGGTCGTCAATAATAATCCTTTAAACCTCTACTATCATAGCCTTTCTATATTTATCCCATTAACTCCTAATGGTATCCACGAGTTTATTTATGAAGGATTAGTTTATTTTTTTGCTAAAGATTATATAACAACTAAGGTTCCTACAAATACCTTTCTTATAAATGGGCTTACATTTTGAGGAGAGAAAAAAATTATATACGGCATCATGCTCTTGTGTTTTTCAAAAAGGGATAGAACTTTAAGTTAATTTAAAACAATCCACAAGTGAGATTAATATAATAAAATCCCTCCCATCCAGTTTACTAGTGAAAAATGAATTTTACTGCATTATTTCTCTGATATCCACAGGCCATGGACCATTTCTGGCCCATCTGAGCAAATGGAAAAACACAAATGCCATTTGTAATATATGCATGGAGGAGTCCCAAACCGCTGACTACCTAATCAACAGCTGCCCATCGCTTTCATATGTGAGATACCAAGTCATGCAAGAGGAGGATTAAGATCTTCGTATTATTAAATTTATTAAATGTAAAAAGATACAACGAATTATTGATTCTAACTTTAATTTAATTGCTTCATAAGTAGATTATAAAATAATTTATATAATGCAATGCTCAATATCCATTTTTGCTGTTGTAGCACATATACCCCTTTGTGTGGTCGTGTTCTTTTGCTGTATGTATGTATTTGCTTTTATCATTGTATAATTGTAATATTTGTATGTACTATGGTAAGACAGCATGAATTCTTAACTAACATATTCTCTGATATCTAGCATCCTATTTGATTAAAATAATATACATTGTGACGAAAGGATGGCCTTTTTAGAAGATTATAATATAAACTAAATTAATATCTGGATTTATCTGCAAATAATTTAATTTGTTCTTGTTTCAGTTCATTTATTGAGAAGAAAGTTTAGAAGTCAGCAATAAACTAAGATTCCCATCATATTTTGCAAACTTCTCCAAATTGTAATTGCGATATATACATGAGAATGTAAATATATATTGGTGGTTCGTATTAAAAATACTTTTTGTTGGTAGTATTATGTTTTGTTCCAGAAAAGAACTCATTAGGTTAGGCATTCAAAGGTTTCTTTGTTGTTGTTACAGTATTCAGTCAAAATGATTGTTTGTAGTTTAGTAAGAAAAAATAATTTGGACAAATCAGAGTATGATCCAGTGAAAACGTATTACATTTTCGTTGTGGGCAACTATTGAATGAATACTCGACTGTATTCCAGATATGTTTGTAATTCCCTGCTACATTTTTATCAATCTCAGTAAAGCCAGATAATCTAAGAGAGGAGTAGCTCAGTTCAAAAACTTTTCAAATCTTCCATCTACTTCTTATTGCATTAATGAAGATAAATAGAAAGTTTATATATTGTATAATATTTCCAGTATGAAGAAAGCCTTTCTAACGGGTGATCTTCTTGTTTGATGACTATAGAAGAAGAGAGAAAAGAAAAATCTTTATACACAAAGTTTTGTAAACAACGTTATACTGTTGAATTATTTCATTGTTTCAAAAAAAAATATATATATGCTTTATAAACAGTTGAATAAACATTGTTTTACATACATACTTATCTTATGTTTTAAATAGATGAAAAAGTATATTTTTCGTCAAATTTTATGTTATTAATAGATGAAAAGAAACTCTTTTTGACAGTTTTTTTCTTTAATGCTACAAATAAATAAAATATTGTAATAAGAAAGGAAAGCAGAATTAAGACATTTGTATCTTTTGGTGTTGTGTTAGGCCTGAAAAAGGCCGATATCATCACATAAACAAGCATATCCTCAACGTTATAGTCAAAACCGTGCAAACAATAAGATTCTTTACTCCTTCATTTATTTGAAAAATAATTAATTTTAGTTGTTTCTTTCTAGCTTATTTTGCTCTTGACTAATTAATTGATAGAGAGAGTGTGCTCGCAGTAATCAATTTCCACTTGCAGTTTGTTTCAACAGTACTTTATGAATTTATTAGAATTAATTTCGTATTTGATTTGCTATTTGAAATGATACTTTTTTTAAATACAATGCAATTTTGACTTTGTATTTCATGAATTTTGCTAAAAAATGTCATTGCATATTATATTTATTTTGTCACTCCAGAGTTTAATCTTGTAGAAAAAATATTAAAATTGGTACTTCATAATAAAGCTATAAACTCTTTTTTTGTATTTGCTGCTGCTTTATAATTGCCTAGGCTTTTTATTATCTGTATATCTAAAGAATCATATAATTTCTTGCCAAAACATTTTTTATGTGTGACCAAGCTTGTGCTTATATAAAATTACCTATTTATTAGGAAAACCTTGTTGTTATGTGATTCCAAATATGTCATCAACTTATACACCTCTTCCTTATTTATAGTTTTGCAAAATTATGAACTGTCTCCTATACAAAGAAAATATTGTTTTATATGTGGCTCTAAATATTTCATTTTAAACTATTTTTCCTTTTATATAATTTTGCCTATCCAAAATAATATCGAAAACTAGTACGAAGAGTTATAATTTTAACGGATATTGATTAAATCGAAGACACTTTAGTGAAAAAATAGTCGTGACTGTTCAGAGGCTATTATTTATTTTAAAAGAAATGTATCCACTAAAGAAAATGTATTCAGTAATTTAATTTTTTTGACTTTATTCATATATAGTAGTTGTATATAACAGGATATATAAATAAACCTTATATACATATTAAAATTAAAACTTTAAACATAGGTCAAACAGAGTCTCTTACAATATATCAAAGAAATAAAGAAATATGAAAAAATCAAAATTACGCAAACAACAAAATCGTATATGTACACATATACTATCAAGTCTTTTATAAATATCGTAAACAATGCATAAAATTTCGGAACAAAAAAACCTTTTATGCTAAGCAGTCTACTTTAGAATGTTTATTTTAAAAAAATCTTAAAGCTAGCGTTGAAAACTTATTTTATTGTTTTGAAGGATGATATTTGATAATATTTCCCGCATATTCCCACGATGAACAATCCACCTTTGGAATTTTGATGCCATAGACCAAGTTACTTGCAGCTGATGAAATATGAATTCTTCCACTTTGACCAGCATTTATTTAGCTATTTTTTCTGCAATTTATCTTTTGCTATTGGAAATAAGCATTTGAAGGGTACGCGTTTTTAGGTAGGCTTTTTAAAAATTTGATTTAATTACAAACAAAACCAACGGCGTAACAAAGTTTTAACTTACGTTGGCAATGTTGCAAGTAATTATTTATCTTAGGAAGCGAAATCTTTGTCAGTCAGCAAAGGTATGAACGGTGATAAATAATTTTCTGTAGTCCTTGCATGGAGAATGAAGTTATATAAAGCCAATCGAAATTTGCAATTGCGCCGTGAATTTCTTGGGATCCTTAATTTTTGACATTGATATTTAAAAGATTTGGAAAGTATAATTTTAGCAAATTACGTCAATGGTCGAAGAGGCGATAAATGATGGAGTTCCATTCCATGAAACGCTATGGGCTGATGCTATCCACTGAGAAAATTCTTCAAATAAATATTAATAAAATATGTACACAGCATAAATCACAGAAACAATCTTTAATTGATATATTCCACTGCTACAACACACTTCAGTCAGGGGTCTGAATTTGGCGCAGACATTACGGATGTACTTGGAAGCATAGTGGCCCAGGCCTTATTAACATAACTTTTCAGGGTTGATATATTTTTGCTATGTTTTTGGAATGCTTCTGTCTCTACGTGCGCTTATATCGGAGAAGACTAAAGATTATAATTTGGGTTCTGGTTAAGCCACATATACTAAAAGAAGGTTTGTTTGGCTTTATAGTAATGTGCAGGGATACAATCTTGGTTACAGAAAAATTAACGACAAATACTATCAACCTTTTTATGCAAGGATTGACTTTTTGGCACATAATATGTAATCCACTTACGAAACCCGAATACAAGCACATAACCAAATTAGGGATAGGATATCATCCGTGGATACAACTACACCAAGCGTCATCAGGGAAGCTGGGTGTTTTGAAGTTGTACGGAACCTTCTTGGATCATCCGTTGTTGTATCTTTTGAAAGGCAACAAAGCTATCATTTTGACTATAAATGACGGGATCGACCGTAAAAGTCTTAAGGGTTTCCAACCCATCTTTTTACATCATTGGTCACGATAGTCTTGTGGAAAAAATGATAATTTTACTTTTTTCTGATTCCCCCTAAAAATAAATTGGTGTTTTAATTTGGCTTTCAAACTGTGCCATGATAACACAAATAAGCCTAAAGAAAAAAGTTAATTTTTGGTCTTTCAAGGTTTGTTTTTCATAATAATATTTAGAATGTAACAAAAACGTGTAGTTTTTCTGATCTTTCTCTAAGAGTTCCCAACGCAGGATCTTCTTCGTGGAGTGTGCTGGAAACCTAATTCGTTATTTGCCTTCAAAGGCATCAGATGCTTTAAACAGGATTTAAAAAGTCATCGTCGCTTGTTACGGAAAAATGATTTTTCCATTTTATATAAGGCTTTAATTTTTAGATAGTAATTTTGTTCTATATTGTTCAATTATGTTTTTTTTCTTAACACAACTGTAAAAAATATTTTTATTTATTTTATTGTTATCTGTTTTGTATTTTGATTACTTGTTTTTAGATAACATACTAAAAATTATATAACCAAAAAAAACGTGTAATTAATGTTACTTGACTCTAAAGCTATAATTATTTTTAAATTACTTGTTTGTGTCACCGAAGAAGATCTTTTATTTTATATATTCTGTGTCTTAAAACGATGCAGATCACTAATCTATTATCAGCAATATTTATTAAATTGTTATTATTACTGGAATATCATAATATATTTAAAAGCAATAAATGATATTACTTATTTGTTGTTATACATATTTGTCATAGCAATATCCTTAAAAACCTTTGGATTCCTTCAATATAATACCCTACACTTTTGAAAAAATCCTTGATTTTTTATTATATTGGAAAACAAACATTGATGAAAAAACAACATTTGGGAACTGTCGCAGTGCTGAAGCTAACCTATATTACCAAAATGAATTTTATTTCCCACTCTTAGGACAACAACAATACTTCAAAGAAAACTCAAATGAAAACTTTTCACAAAAACCTTGAGAAAAGTTTTTTCGGCTTGTTTATTAAATGCATTATATTATTTAAAGATATCTTAAAAAGCACACTATATACTATACATAGAAATATACCTTTTTATAGCAATCTATATAATAATACTCTACGAACGAACACAAAAACGCAACAATTTTATATGTTACAGCAAAACCACTTGATGGATCGAGTTGAAATTTGGCACAGAGAAGTGTTTCTATCTGAAGATTATATTGGTCAAAAAGAATTGTCTTTATGGCCACAATGGGCTAGAAAAGGCCATTGAAAGTTGGATTTCCAGTTTTTGACAAACAATGCATTTTTTTCACTTCAAATATTTTAAAGAGCTACTCTGTCTAAGAATATATATAAATATATATATATATTTGTTGGTATGTATCTTCAATGACTACATTTATAAGGGCGATCAAAGTTTAAATAAAAAGGGAGGAAGAAAAATGAATGTCACTATCATTTAATAATACCCAAAAAAGTCCTGTCATATGGATGTAGAAGCTTAAAAACTAGATTGATCCAATTGCAATTCAGCATGGGGATGTATTTTTATTGGGAGATATTATGTAGCCAAAAAATAATGTATTACATGCTTTTGCTGCTCTGTCATACGTCGTATATAACACATGGGCTGAAAAGTCCCGGGCCTAACAAAGAAAACACATTTTTTTTGTTCGAAATTAGCTTTACTCATCAACGTAATCTCCATCAAGAGCAAAGCAATCATTCCAGCGCTGCTCTAACATTTCAATACCACGTCAAAAATACGTTGTAGAACGATCCATCTTTTCCCCCAAAATAGGCCTCAGTTTGAGCGACAACCCCTTCATTCAAGCGAAATTACTTACCGGCGAGCATTTTTTTTCAGGTCAGAGAACAACCAGTAGTCGCTGGGAGTCAAATCTGGCGAATATTGTATATGTGGGAAATACTCAAAGTTCAATTCACGCCATTGTTTTGATTGACTTGTGACAGGGTGCGTTGTCTAGATAAAACAAAAAAATATTTGCCATATGCGGTCGTTTCTTTGCAATTTCGGCCTTCAAACGCTCCAATAACGCTATTTAATATTCACTGTTGATAGTATTTCCTTTCTCAAAATAGTTGATGAATATTAAACCACGCATATCCCAAAATACCGAGGCCGTAACCTTTCCAGCCGATTGTTGTGCTTTCGGGCGCTTTGGACGAGGTTCACCAGTTGCTGTCCACTCAAATGACGATCGTTTTGATTCCGGAGTGAAGTGATGGATCCATGTTTCATCCATTGTCACATATCGACGCAAAAATTCCAGTTTGTTACGTTTAAACATGGCCAAACACTTCTCAGAATCATCAGCACCTTCCTGTTTTTAGTCAACAGTAAGCAAATGCGGCACCCACTTTGAACAGAGCTTTCTCATAGTCAAATGCTCATGCAATATAAAGCCAACACGTTTTTTTGATATCTTTACAATGTCAGCTAACTCACACAACTTCACTTTTCGATTATTAAAAACGATTTTGTGGATTTTTGATGTTTTCTGGTGTTACCGCCTCATTTGGACGTCCACTGCGTTCTGCGTCATTGGTGTCTCTACGACCACATTTGAAGTCAGCAAACCAACGTTTTATTGTTGCTTCTGATAGAGCGGAATCCTCATAACACTTTTGAAGCCATTGCTTCGCTTGAACAGTATTTTTTCTCCTCAAAAGCAGTGTAAAATTAAAACACGAAATTATTTTTGATCCCTTGTTTTAAAAATAACAACAGTAGCATCACTCTTAGCACAATAACTCAAAAACTAATGAATAGAATATTATGAAATTTTAACAGCTGTCTTTTGAAGGTTAGTATTAACTGATAAAAAGGTTATTGCAATAAAATACCGTCATATATGTGCTCGGCCCGGGTCTTTTCAGCCCATGTGCTACATACAGATATAGCAATTGAAATTAAAATGCCGATTTATCCATTTATTTGAATAAATACATACCAAGATATATACATTGTTGAACTCTAGTAAGAATACAAATGAGATGAGGTAATAAAATAAGGATCAAACCTCCGGATCAAAATACAAATGATTCTTCTAGTTCAGCTAAGAGAATGTATTCAAACGTTCTCAAAGGAGATAAACGCACTTTTAAGGGTGCAGATGTTCAAGTTAATTTGACAAAAGACTTCAAATGGGAGATCTTTGTCCTATTGATGGAAACAGAAGATGGAAAAGCTTACAAAGGAGTGTTTGTTAAGCATATTAATATATACATTATTGCAATGTTGTACGGATTTAAAGAGTTCGAAGTTGCAGGGGCTAGCCCAAGATTGGAATTGGGCAAGCATATATTTATACCAATTATCCAATTGATGTACGGCTCGTATTGAGTTATTACAAAAGAGCCTTAAAATTAAAGTGAAAACCGAAAACAATACAATAGATGAAGTCACCTTTCGTTTAAAGGGTATTGAAGGAATTACGGCCATTAAGAAGAGGAGAATGAAGATAACTCTAGTTAATACTTTCAAAAGAGTGGATGAACCCAGAGTAGTCAATTTTATGAAACAATTTGGCGAAGTAATTGAGCATTATCCCAAAAGAGACCCTGTGGATAAAAGTGCTGAAGAAAAATATTCGAAATATAAAGAAATATGGAGAGACAGTGACTACGTTGTCGATATGGTCACGGATCCCTCTACATTACCACAAATTCTTCCTTTCCAGGGAATTTGTTAAAGTTAAAATTCCAGGGAGTGAGACTTCAATGTCAAAAATGTTTTAGTTGTGGACATATGAAGCACCACTGCATGGATGTGCGAGTCAAAACTTTTCATTATGAAAAAGCACTCAAACAAACCTTATTGGAGCGTAGTTCTTCTGAACAACGACCAAAAAAGCAAAAAATATGCCCTGGTGTTAATGACATGGAAAGGTTGGATAAGAATTACCCTAAAATAAGCGATCCTGTTCCTATTATATCCTTACATAACGTAGCTCAGATGGAGAGCTCAGAAATAGAAGCCATTAATGAAGATAATGAATCGGATGGGAGACCTGCTGATGAAATGGAATTGCGTGGAGCGGAGGAAACAAATATTCAAGAGATGTAGTAACTTCAGAAGAAGGAGCTAGTGAAACGGCCACTACTTCAGACCATACAAATTCAACTCTTCCTGCCTCTAATCTTAATGAAAGAGAAATTAAAGTCTCGGAAAGTCCCATGAGACCTTGCAAATCTCACTTGGACTTAAATAAAATAATTAATGGGCGAACCCGATCAATGTCGGTAGGCAAAAAAAAATAGGCTTGACACCATTTTTTCACCTAGAAAAGGGAAACAGGCAAAAGACACTGGGGTATCCTAAAATACTTCTGTAAAGAATGGTACATATTTTAAACATGGAGACAATTTTACCGATTGGATACATCACTCTTCGAGACGCAACATTTTATATGAAAGTTCTTATATTTTTATTAGGTTATTAATTTTATTGCTTAGCCCTATTTTTATTATAATTTATACATGAATCATACACAAAATAAAATTACGTATTTTTTCAAGACAACGTTACTCCCGAGATCCTCTCAAATATGGGATTAAAAAGATTAATCTCTCTTAATACTAGAGGTGGATTAGACAGAAGATCTAGTCAAGGTCTGATGAACCGGCTATTGGAAATGAAACTCGACTTGATTTGCTTACATGACATTAAAGCGCAAGTTGCATCATCCTGCAATTTGAACTGTACTTTATGTAAGCCAAGAATATTTTGATGCTTTTTCACTGGATCGCTCTCAAGAAGAGGAGTTCTAACCCTAATTTCGAGGAAGATTGAAAAAGCGGTGCTAGTAAGAGAGATTTCATCCATAAGTGATTGGCATAAAATTAATATAACTATAAATGAAATCTCCTTCGTTTTTCCAGTACATAATTAACGCCCAAGTAAATGATCCAATGTAATTTCTTCTCTTAGGAGATTTGAATGTGGATCTAGATAGTAGACAATCAAGCTATCCTAACTTCAATTATCTTCAAAATCTAATACATAAGTTTTACTTGGTAGACTTGACCAAAAAATTTAGCCCGGTAGATAAAATCTCCTGGAGAAGAGGAATTCAATCATCACGAATCGACATGGCCTTTTGTTCACCGAGTTTGATACCAATGTTCAAAACAGCCTTCTACAAGTCTGAGTCGTCATCGGACCACAAACTAATATCTTTAGATTTCCATTGTCGAAGAAAAATATCATCACCTAGAACACCAAATTAGATGTTCGAGGACAAAATCTTCAAGAAAAAATTGAGACATAATTTGAAAATAGGTTTTAGAAAATCGACCAATTCACAGCATACCACAGATAATTTTTTAAAGGCCATATTCGCCACTACTCCTCTTTTAGATATTAAAAACATAAACAACAAAAAAACGTTTAATCCACAAGTAGAAAAAGTTTTAAACAGTAGCTCGATTTTTGCTCAATCCTTTCTGGCAGATTCTTTAAATTTCTTTAGAACTGCTGAAGTTGTCGAGGCTGAGAGGAGAGCAAAATACAATTTGGAAAGCTGTCCATACACAAAAATCCCAAAAGCAAAGATCGGTGAAAGAATATCTGCCTCCGGAATTCAGAAGATCAATAATAATGGAACAGTGCTTACAAAGCCTCAAGATATTTTAAATTACTTCCACAAACGCTTCCAAGAGACGGTTAATCTTAATGTTTACAAGTTTCCAAGAAAAATGAAAATATCGTCTAAAGATAATAACTATTTTTTCACTGAAGAAAAAATATCTAACTACATCTCTAATAATTACAAAGATGATAAAGCTTGCGGTCCTGATGGGATCAGTGGGAAAATATTCACACATTTCATTAAAGAAGTAGTGCCTTACTTGCAAAAAATCGGAAGATACATGGAAAAGCAAGGTAAACTTCCAAAATCCATAACTAAAGGACGAATAGCTCTCATTCCCAAAAAAGGGGATGGTTCTGACTTTAGTCACTGGCGCCCAATAACGGTGCTCAATGAGTTTTATAGAATTCTGTCAGGTGTGCTAGCCAAGCAAAAGGCACCAATCCTCAATGGAAAAATTGGAGTTGAACAGAAAGGGTTTTTTAAAAGTCGTAAGGTTTATGATATATCAAGAAACATACAATCTTCAATTGAGTCAGTTCAGATGAGGGGGAAATATGGAGCTGTGATTGCAGTGGATTACTCAAAGGCCTTTGATACCATTATACATGGTCAAGTTATGAGGGCTGTGAAAAACCTCCTCCCAAAGCAGTTTTTTAACCCGGTGCGAGCCTTGTTAAAAAACGGAACATCTACGATTTCAATTAATGGTATCGAAAGTAAACCTATAATTCTCAAAAGGAGCTGCCGACATGGGTGCCCTTCAGCTCCCCTTCTATTTATAGCTGCGACCGAGGATCTCGTTAGAGGAATTAATAGGAAATACGGAGGATTTGGCATTGATTTTGGTGGGTCTCAACATTTAATCGATCTCTATGCAGATGACGTTACCCTAACCCTTGAAGGTGATTCAGAGGCACAACTCATTGCAATAATTAAAGTCCTTGTTAATTTTCTCGAGAAGTTTAAAAAAAGTCTGGGCTGGCTGAAAAAAAAAACTACCACTCTTCCTCTTGGTGCATGGAACCCTCAAGAAGGATTAAGAACCAATTCCATTCCAATATCAAACTCAGTTGATCTCTACAATATGCTTATGATGTGCATTAACTTATCAAATAAGTTAATGATGACATTTATCCAGTTTGGGAGCAGCACATCGAATAATTTGGATGAGAGAACCGTCATATTTTAATGATTCAGTTATCGACTTTTTAAGAAAAAGCAGAAAAAAGTTATTTATTTAAATCTTGGCGATCCCTCACTTTTAGAAGAAATAGCAATAGCTAACAGTGTTTTATCATTCATGATATAAACTCCCAGTTCGTTTTTAATGATGGAAGATTCCGATTCCCCCTAGCGCGTGTATCTAATGATTTTCTCATACCCATCCCGTGGCATATCAAGATGGTTGAAATAAGTTATGAGGAAGAGATGGATCGACTTTGGAACATACATCGTGTCTGATTAAATCTCCCTTTCAAGTGGAAGAAAAAGGTTGAATCATCGTTACGAGGAATCTTTGACAATAGGTAATTTACAGTTCAGCTGCAAATTTCAACCGATTGTATAAAATTTTACAGGCCTTGCAAGGACTGCGGATTGTTGTACAACACCACCCTTCATGTGTTTGTGGACTGCCATGCAGTGTCAATACTAAAATATTTCTTGAAAATAAACTTGCCAGGTCTTGAAAGAGGAAATGAAGGCTACGTTAAAGGACTCATTTTATTTGGAGTTTCGAGGGACAAAATTAGTGCTTCACCAAAAACGAGGGCAATGGACTTTGCACTTTTGAACTGTAAAGCTCTTATAGCTCACAAGTTAACTCTATAGCAACCACTAAAGTAAGAGGATCGGAGAGACATTATACTAGCTGCGTCAGCTAGGTAATTAGCTCGATATGTTAAAGTTCCTATGGTCGAATTCAAATCATGGAGCTACGCTGGAGAATTGGTACGATTCCTTCCGTCGACATCTTTAAATCAGAAAAATATTTGCATAATATTTTAAAGAATTTTAGTAATTTCTTATAGATACATTTATGAATTGTGATTTGCTGGTTTTATTATAAATTTATTTTAATGATGAGCAATAATTCCTTTCCGGAGTATTAATTTTAAACTATGTTTATTCATGTACTTTCTTTTACGTAACTACTCCGATTTATATACTTATGTATACTTTTCTGTTTTGATGAACATAATATATTTAAAAAAGGAAATAAAATAAAATATGGATCTTCAGTACTCAAGAGTCGAGGTACTCATATCCCACGCTCAAGCAGAATAGTTTTTTAGTGTGAAAAATTATTGCCGCCCTAGAGTGAAATATATGACAGATGTTACATGACACCCATGTTATAAGTATGAAGTGTAGCTCATGCTAATTCTCATCATAACAAATAATTGGTTTGTGAACTTTTTCTAAAAAAACTCATTATTTTGAGCAAAAACCCAAAAAACTTTATGTGCTCATTTGTCCTTATTAGGTAATGATATGTGGCTTAAAAGTACATAATATCAAAAAATAAAATTCCTGTGATGTCATAACACTTAATTTTTTGTGATTTGCAGGTGAGAATATCACATAATTGGCGAAAAACAACATAATTCAAATTTCCTTTGTTTTTTTGAAAAACAAACTTCTTTTTTTTTGTTTTAAAAGTTGTAGGAAACGTTTTTCTAAGACACTTTGTTCAAATAAAATAGATCTTTTTTCAAAATTATCATCAGGAGAGCTACTCAAAGGTCCCTTTTGCAACCATTCAAAGCCATTTTTGAGGGGTTAGGGTCTCCCTAGGGAGTTGGTGCATGAAAAAAAAAATAGAATTGAATTTGAAATATAAAACCAGTATAATTTTTTTGCAACTCATATTTTTTTTTGCAAGGCCCCTAGGGACCTCTTGAAGTGTCCTCTCAAAAATATTTGCTTAACTACTTACCCCTGTTTTTAAACAAAGTTTAATTTGTGACTGCTAAGTTTTTTCTATTGATTTAGTAAAAAGTGCTCAACTCGGTATTCGAGATAAATTAGAGTTTATTATGTGTTGAAAATAATAATAAAAAGAGAGGAAGAAAAATGTTACATAAAAAACGGAATTAGCCGGTTTCATATTAATGAGAAGATTGAAGAGTGCATTAATGAATGAATCTACTTAGTAAGAGGAGGATACTCTTCTGTTAGTGTATCCGAATAAGTTCTTCCCAGATAATTCACTTATCTACAAACATATTTCTTTTGGATCTTATTCCTCATCACCAGGCTGTTGGAATTTGGAACAAAAACAATGCCCTATATGCCCAGAAATATGCGGGGAAAGATGACTAAATATGCAAGAAAATATACGAAAAAGCCAAAAAAAGCCTTAATATGTTGAAAAATAATGTATATTCTAAATTAATAAAAATTATGTCATGTAATCATTTACATGCCTCTCTGTCAGACTGGTTCGCTGGTCAGACAAAAGAGACTTTAGTTTGGTGAAGACCCTTTCGCAGTCCACAGAAGTAATTGGAGCGCACGAGAAGAGGAACGGCAATTTGGGATCATCTTTGATCTCCAATGTCTCTCTCTTCAGAATTCTGGAGTAGAATTTAATTTTTTCGAAGTCCGAATTCTTCTCAAGGACACTGTTCAACTTGCTGGCAAAGGGCTCAACGGTCAGCTGCATCTGCACCCTCTAAAGGATTTCAATGTTCTCCGTCAGTGGAAGGCGCTCTTGCTGGCTTGAAGTAGCGCGTACCAGTTGAGTAAAGTTGCCTTTGATGAATGCCAGCTAACCCGGCAGTGTAGGGTCCTTGAACAGTTTCTTGCTTTGACGATTGCTAAGTTGTCGTCATTGAGAGATTCTATGAAGTGTCCAATCCCCTTGAAATGGTCGCAGTAATAGAATGCCGCTTCGAGCCAAGTTCCTCACCTGGTCAGGCAAGGCTCTTGGACAGGAGGAACTTACTCGGAAGTGGCAAGGGCCTTCTTGCGTCGAGGTGCTTTGACAAACACCTTCTAGATCTCAGAGATCAGTTCATTCACTAGAGGAAATTCGTAACGAACCAATTCAGCCACCCTGTTGAGAGCGTGACAGATGCAGGCGACATTTATCATGTTGGGGAAGAGTTCCTTCAAACCTTGCCCGGCTTTCAGACAGTAAGTTGCTTCATCAGTGATGAGCAGGAGTAGACTGTTGTAGTCCAAATCTTCACTAAACACCTTGAAGAGACACGGCCTGTTGAATGTTTTTGTTGATGGCAGCATGGATGTCAAGCAGGTACAGGAAGGGTTGATCCTTGAAGCGTCCATCGAGGGGCCCAGAGAGGACTGCAGTCATGGCTCTGCCACATCTGTCAGTCGTCTCATCCACAAGAACAAACAACCTCTGATCCTGCAGCCGTTCCTTCACCTTATTCATATTGACCTTGCTTTCTTTCTCCATTGCGTGTGACAGAGACCACCTACATGGCATTGGCTCGTGGCAGTACCTTTCAATGAAGGCCTGGAATGCACGACATTCAGACTTGGCAATTGGTATGTTGCACTCCACAAGCATTTTGCCTAAGTCATGGGTGAACGGAGTCACTTTCTTTGGCAGGCCATTCGTCAAGAAAATTATTTTCTAAAAACGTCATCACTTACAGAACGACGAATGAACGAAAATATTAAAAAAGCCCGGGCCGGGCCGTTCAAAACACAGCCGGACCCGGTCGTTTCTTGATATATATATATATATATATATATATATATATCCTCAACATTTGTTCAAAATATGCAATAAATATGTAAAAAAGGCTAAATATGCTTATATGCGTTAAAGGTCGTTTATTGCCCAGAAAGTGTATTTTCCAGATTCCTACAGCCCTGCTCATCACAATTGAAATATATTTATACTTGAGAGTATCTGAGAATAAATTTCTGATGGAGGCCCAAATAACTCAAAGGACTCAGTGCCAAAGAAACAGGAAGGTACTCATTCTAAAGGATTGAGGGAGGCACAAAGAGCCGGGACAAATGAGAGATCAAATATGTATATGGAGAGAAAATTGTCAACAGCACAGAGGGAAAGAGAAAGAATGAGAATATGGAAAAGTACTAGATCGAACGCTGGTTCTACATCAAGAGTTTACTTGGGTCGATGACTAAACTTTACTGCCAAGCCTTTAGATTCCAAATGAGACTCTTATTGCTGTCACAATGGGAAGGTCAGCCTCCCACCATTAGCTTTTATCCATCACCACTGGAGGATCTTATAACAGGCTGTAACACTGAATTGTGTAACTTTAGGGACAACATCAGACAATACAACAGTGCCTTCTCATTTGCTTCATTTGGAGCCCAACCAGTACAGGTGAGTGGGTGCCTGCAATGTCTAATTAAGTAACCTATATGTATAGCCACTTAATCCCTTAATCAAGACAAAACTATCCTGTAGAGTTTCTCAACTCGCTGACACCTCCCGGGATGCCACCATCCCGTCTAAATTTGAAAGTTAATGCAGTCGTGATGCTACTTAGAAATCTGTCCCTCGCCATCGCCTTTGTTTGGAACTAGACTGAGGTCACTCACATGCATAACAACTACATACATGCCTCAATTCTGACGAAGTCCTGATTCTTCGCATCAAGCTAGCACCCAGTGACACTAACCTGCGTTTATCTTGGAACAGCACCAGTTTCCTCTGAGACTGGTATACTCCAAACAATAAATAAGGCACAGGTCAGATCTTCGAGAAAGTGGGAATTTATCTGCCAAGTCTAGTCTTCTAACATGGCCAGTTATATGTGGCTTTCTCAAGGCAAAGTGTATGGCAGGTGTGAAGGTGGAGGTTGGAGAAATAATACAGTGACTCCCAATCTAATATATTGGGAATGCTTGACGCCACTTAAGGGATTTCTTTCATTTTTTTTCTTTGTATTTTATTAAAATATTTTCTCATTGGAATAAAATAACATTATTATTTAAAAAAGGACATTTTCTATTATGCTGTTAAAAACATAAAGCGTCACTGTGTGACGGGTCCTTGCTAGTTTCTAATAATGGCGTCTATTCATTTGACGACCATATTCCTTTAATAGTGCCTTCAGATGTATTTTGTCAAATTCTGCAGGTCGTCCGCTTCGAGGTCTGTCGTTGAGGTCAAAATCGCTATTTTTGAACTTCACAAACCCTTTTCTTCTTCTCTTTGGTCTAGAATAATGAAAGTCCTGCCAAAACTCGTGGTGTGGAAAGGAACTTATACTATAGATAAATATTTCTCACGCCTAATAAATTTTGAACTCTTACAATGAGTCCAGACCAAATACGTCAGTTCTTTCTAATAAACTTAAGTCAAACCTGGAACAAGATAATTGTCTTGCAGAAGTATTCAACAACATGGGGTATTGGGGTTTCAAACCACCTACATTGGTAAAAATAAGAGTAAAGAAACCCTCAAATACCATTTGTGTACCTTGGGCCTTCGAGTTCCGCCAGCCGCAACAATGGGGTATTGGGGTTTCAAAGCCATCGCAAATTGTAAAAATACGAGTAAGGAACCCCTCAAATGCCATTTTATGCACCTTGGGTCCTCGGGTTCCGCCAGCCGCAAAAATGGGGTATTGGGTTTCAAACCCATCGCAATTGTACAAATACGAGTAAAGAACCCCTCAAATTCTATTTTGAGCACCTTGAGTTCTCGGGTCGCACAAAATAGCTTTTGAGGGGTTCCTAAATTGTAGTTTTACTATAGCGGTGGGACTAAAACCCTAATACCACACTGTTGCGGCTGGCGGGACCCGAGAACTTAAGGTGCGCAATAGGGCATTTGAGGGGTTCCTTACTCGTATTTTTACAATTTGCGATGGGTTTGAAACCCCAATACACCATTGTAGTGGCTGGTGGGACCCGAGGACCCAAGAATTGAGGGTTTCTTTACTCGTATTTTTACCTATGTAGGTGGGTTTGAAACCCCAATACCCCATTGTTGTTGAATACTTCTGCAAGACAATTATCTTGTGCTAGGCTTGACCAATTGTACTGCTACAGAAAACATAATTTTCTTTGAAAAAAGGTCTGAATTTTTTTAAATCAAAGTCATAGAGGCTGGCGCTGAATCGGCCGGTGCTGAATCGGCCGTCACTGAATTAGCTTGCGCTGAATCGGCCGGTGCTGAATTGTCCCATTCCAAGTCAAGAATACCACCTACAGACCAGAGTCTCTTTCCTACCATAATTGATAGAGTTAGAACTACCGTGGCGTTATAGTCAGCGCCTTTCAAGGTTCCTCGATAAATATTACTGGATAATTTGTTTAAAAAGAAAATTAAATCAAATATAAAAAGGGTTTTCGACAAAATATTTTGCAGACCAAAACTATTCAAACTGTTTCAAAAAGCCTTCGATTCAATATAGCATGTTCATATTATGAATGCAATAAAGAAACTCCTACCAAGAGAGTATATCAATCTTATTCAGGCATTGTTGCAAAATTTTCTTCAACCAGATCACTAAATAGATTTGAAAGTGATCCTATCAACCTCATGAGAAGTTGCAGACAAAGACCCCCATCTTCTCCTCTAGCATTTGATGATTTAGTTCGAATGAAAGTGAAAATATATAAAGGTTTTGATGCATACATCAAGGTGAATAGACCTTTATGAAGACGTTGTGAAACTGATGATGGAAGGACACTCTGAACTAAGTAAGAGAGTGGAGATTCTTTTTTTTTTTTGCAAATTACGAAAATATCAGCCAAGCATTCAATAAAGCCAAAATAATTACCCCTAGGACAATGGAGCCCTCAACAAGTATAATTGCCTCTTGCCAAATTAAAATCCAGGGAACATTCTTGGAGTTACTTAGAATGGTAGAGGAATCGACAAGAAAAAGGCTAGAAGAGTTTTGTCGAACCATATAGGCAAAAAAAAGCTGGAAGAGTGTGTTTTCAGTAATCCCATATAATATCACGAAATAGTGGAGTTTTGACATTCAGAGAAGAATCGACTTGTATAACTTTAAAGGTAGTTCCTATTGTATTATACAAGGCGTCATCTCATCCTATATTTGCCGAGAAAGCCGTTCTCGAGATGGAAAAATGCCTTCGAGCATAATAAAGATTGTGAGTGTTTATTCAACTCCAAACTTCATATATTTAGAGAATGTCGTGTGGTAAAAAGTTATCAAGATTTTAACTAACTAAACGCACCTAATCTCCGTTTTGAAACCACAAAAGTTTGAAAAGGCATTTGGCCTCAGAAACAATAACAAATCAACGAAGTCTAAGGCTTTACTATTATAAACTCAAAGGCCCTTATGTGTCAAAAGCTGTCCTTCAACGAACTCCTGCTTCCTTCGAACATACTTTTAGACGGCAGTGACAAAATGTGCAGCTTTATCTTTCAAAAACCTCTAACTGGAGGAAAAGGCAACGTGGACGTCTGCAGAAAGAATCAATAAATATTTCCCAAGTCTCTCCCTCCAACATCAAAACCTGATACAATTATTTCAAGAAGTTATAATAATGTATGTGCATATTTCTTTGTTTAATTTTTTACATTTGTGCTTAAAGTTTAAAATATTTAATAGTTGTATAATTTTTTTTTTTACCAAGGTAAAACTTTATTCACATGATATTATATCTTATAATATTCATAAAAATACATTAAAACGTCGTGTTATTAACAATATGATCAACCAGAGAAGTAAAATTTTTAGGTAAAGGAACTCGAGTAGATCTCATTTTATACATAAAATATTGGGTTTTAGTGGTAATAAAATTAATTTCTTCTTGGTACGGTCCATTATAAAAGTAAATAAAATCCTTACTCCGTAATTGTATATTAAAAAATCATCAAATAACAATTTTAGATATTCTAAAATTTCTACCACATATATGCACTCTAATAAAAAATGTTTTGATGTCTCCAGCGAATCCCCGCAAAAAAAGCATAATCTTTCCTCCGCTGTAGTCCCATATATACTACCAAATGTCAATGTGTTGGTAAGTACTCTGTATTTAAACCAATAGAGAGAGTGATTTAACATTTTTGATTTTAAACCATGAATTAATATATTTACTGGTGTTCTCAGCCCGTAATCTTCTTTCCTCCTCTCAATTTGATTTAAAAAATGACTTTTTGAATTTTTATCCACTAAAAAATGTCGGAGTTCCTTATTACTAATTAGTTTTATAAAATTGTAAAAACTATTTCTTGGACCGAACTCTCTTTTCTTAAAATTAACCCATTTTAAAACATTCATCCTCTTCAGTCTTTCATTTGCTGTAAAATTATTTATTTCATTAAAAACATCCCCAAGGCAAACTATTTTTTTCCCAATAGAAGTATTTAAAAAAAAGATAACCTCCCATTTCCAACAACTGGTTCCTGCCATTTCATTTTTTGTAATAATAAAACTGCCACCTCTTTATTGATCGCACTATTCTGATACCAAAAAGGACTAATGTTTGCGGCTAAATCTAGCACAGAGTGTGGTCCATTACCCTCTTCTCCCTCCAAGGGACGTCCTACCTTTTTCAAATATAGTCCCCTTAATGCTTCCGTCCAAATTGAACCACTCTCCAAAAGTCTTTTCAACCATTTGAAGAGTATTACTTTCCAGAAGCTTTCAAGCTCCAACAGACCCAAACCACCGAATTTTTTTGGTGTTTTGACACGTCTCCCTGATATTATTTTAGGGCGACCTTCCGGAAATAAAAACTTTTCGCACAAATCATTGATTTTTTACATAAAATCTGAGAAAAAAGTGTTAGTCTTAAAATATGAATAGTTTTGGGTAAAATAAATATATTCCATACAAAAATTCTTGTCACAGTATTCTTCTTAAGAAATTTTGCGTATCTATTTGTTGTTTTTTGGACTTTATCCTCTATGACCCTGGCGTTTTCCATACTATCCTGATCGTTCAATGATATAAAGGTACCCAACATTTTCATCATAGAAGTCACTCTCAAGCCCCCCAGATCCAATGTAAACTCAAAATTTGTCATTACAGTACTTTTCTTAAGATTCATCTCTAACCCAGAATTATCCCTATATTGTTTTAAAATATTTGATGTTTTCCTAATCGAACGGTGAATATCATCGATGCTCCCAGAAAAAATAATATTCACATCATCTGCAAAGGCTAAAACTTTAGACATGCTTTTGCCTACTTTAATACCATTTATATCCCTACACGCAATGATTTCCTCAATATTATTAATAGTTGTATAATTGATTGTTATATGATTTTACCAAAAAATGTATTACATTTTATATAAATAAGATAATTTACTGTTTGTTTGCCTCCTCACAGCAAATTTTTTAAACTATAATATTTATCTATGGTTTTATAACACATTAGCTCTGTTTTTTTTTGTAAATATCTAATAATAAAAATTACATAGTAAAAGAGTTAAAAAATATGTTTATTATTAGATCAAATAAACTAATTAAATAGAAATAATGTATATTATTATAATCTGAAAGTTTTAAAGTGATATTCAATCATGTTGTAGAAAAGAAATCCATGATATCAGTCTTTGCAATTTTTTTGCTCCAAAAATCCTACAACTTTATCATTTTTGCCAATAGAGAAGAATAACGGCTCCATATAAGAAAATATTTTCTCTATGCTTGAGTCTAAGAGTATTTCTCATCAAAACATGTTCGATAATATCATAGGGTCTTTCCGTCCTTTCTAAGTCTTAGAGGCCTAATTCATCCACAGCTAATTTATCTTCATTAGCCTGCCAAAAAAGGATGCATGAATCGAATAAGGAATTTCGGGGAGTCAAGTCCCATTGCCAATAAACAATCAATCAAAAGCGCGGAAACTACGGCTCACAATGACTTCATTTATCTTGTGTGTACGTACATTTCTTACTTCTTCGATCCTGTCAAGATATTTGTATTAATAAATCGTTTGTAATTTTTATTATAAATGGAATCATATAGACTAGAAGAATAATAATAAAAGTTGAGCAGGAGTTGTTTTTGTAGCCTTCAGATTCATGAAGAAGATATAATCTTAAAATTGTTATTCTCGAATGTATGGAAAATCTGTTCGATTGCATAAATTTATCATTGGATGGGATCAGAAGTGATCTGCTCGTATATAGATATATATGTATAAAGCACACATTTTCAAACTAAGTTAATAAGTTCGACCGCGCAACGGAGTATGTCCCAGATTCGATAGGAGTAATTGACTACTGAGAATCGTTATTTTGGCTTTGAATATATTCAAGGCTCCACATCTCTTGCACACCTTATTATTACATTTCTTTTTTGTGCTTTGCTTATATGATTTAAACCCCTCATTTGATGTTTTCGTACTGTTTTAATTTAAGATTATTTTATCACTTGTTTTTTGTGCATTTATTATGTATTTATATATTATAATATATATTTTTTTGTTAAAAATAAAAGAAGAAATAAAAAATATAGAAGAAATTAAATACACCCCATCTGACCATGGGTGTAAAGATTGCATTGATAATGTATGGCATTTATAAAATATATTAAATTCAAATTTCAACTAGGACTCATAACGTTTAATATATGTATCGCATGGAAGTTATGTAAATTGTAAACTATATCTTAATACTACAATTTAAAATGGATTGCATAATCATCATCAAAAATGTTAGATGAAAAAGAATGGTATCCTTATAACACTTTCTTTCCTTTGCTAATATGAGGATTCATATTTCAATCCATTTTACATGCACATTTATCCCAGTCGAGGAAAACTACACATGACATAATTTAATATTTATAAAAGGTTAAAAGGTGTCATATACATACACATATTTGGACAAAGTCTTTTCGCAAATACTTTTATATAAATGACATTGTGTTTGATAAGTTGATCTTTGGAGATTCATTGTTATATCAATTGAATCACTGATGGCTATAAAAAACTTTTGTTATTGTTGGCATGAGTTGCACAAACGTCATAAATACAAGTTTTGCAATTTAAGGTAAATTTGAAGGGAATTATAAATACGAACATAACCATTGGATAAAACTATATTGATTTTTTTGCCTACAGAATTGCATCCGATAGGCTATAAATAAGCATTGTAGCATTGAAATTATTCGATCCAATCTAGGATCTTATCAATGAGGTAGACCAAAAATGACCATCCCCTATCGGGATTCGAACCTGTGCCCCCAATATTGAGAGTTGAACACGCCTTAATGCACACGGCAATTGAGCTCCCTGTTGATCTACTTAAAATATAAAAGTATTAAAGGAGAGGAATTGGAGATTTGGTATTCTGTGTGAAAATGAAATTTACAAGCAATTTCAATTGCAATATTAAAGTGGTAATCATTTATCAGAAATTGTTGATTTTTTTGTGCCTATATGGTTCGATAGGATACCATTCATGTAGATATAAATAAGCATTATAGCATTTCAATTAGTCTATCGAACCTACGATCTTATCAATGAGGTAGACCAAAAATGACCATCCCCTTTCGGGTTTCGAACCTATGCTCTCAACATTGATTTTTTATACTATCATACTTTTTATGTTATAGTTCAATGTAGTCTAAATTGTCATTTATGAAAAATATATGTTTTTGTTATAAACTCTACATGAAATTAATAAAAACAACTATAGTAAAATTATACTAAAAAATATATCATTGCTTCAACTTGTATCATTTTTCTTAACCACGTCTATGAAAATATTCAAATCGTATAATCAGAACAGTACATATATATTTAGTTATTGTAGTCTACACATTGAATGCATTTACAAGAAAGAAACATTATTATTATGTATCAATCCTGGGATTAAATTGTGTTTTGACTAAACTGCCCAAATATTGTAATAATCAAAATGTTTTAAAACATATATTTTCTAATCATGTAACTTAAAAAGAACATTATTCGGATTTTTTTACAAGTTTTATCTTAATTAAACCACTTCGGAACTCAGTGAGCATTTTATCACTTGCAACGTCTGCATACTAAATAGTTAATTTGTGGTATATAGCTCAAATAAATTTTCATGCCCAAGAATAAAGCAAAACATACGACTTTATATAATTAAAATAATCCTTATTTTTTCATATTAGTAGGCAATTATATTGTTCATATTTTAAAGCAGTTGCAAACATCTTCTGAATTGACTTAAATTATAATAATGATGAATTCCTTACAAACCTGAGTTGTCAATGCTCTCACAAAGGTTCGATGAACTACTCCATTAGGATTCAACTAGTATCTCTCTCTCTGTTACTATTTGAGTGTATGTAGTACTATATGTTAATCTAATGCATTTAAGAGGTAATATCAGAGTTTGAGATATGGTCTTCTTTTCATTCTCGCAAAGATGATTAATGACCAATGCCGAGACGGGAAGATTGCACAGATTTGTAGACATCTGAATAATGTTATGCATGAACCTGATTGGACGAAAGTAGTAAGAAGAGCTAAAAAACAATGGCATATAATAAAATAAGACATTATTTATTTTGGATACAATACGTGTTATGTTAAAATACCCTAAAAGGGAGAGAGAAGGAGAAAAAACGACTTAAAATAACTCATAATAGAATGCGCCGCATACTTCTCCATAGAGAACTTTTGGGCTTTAAACCATATCAAATTGATATTTAAAAAATCTTTAAAAAAAAAAAATTTGAATTTTTATTATGTAGGGGCCAGAATACTATGAAGAAAGGAAGGGTTTTATTAAATATACATGCTCAGCTTGGTATAACTTTGTGAGTTCTGAACTATTTTTTTAACTATTGGCTATTGAATGATTATATTCGTATTGTCTTATTTTTTATAAAGTTCCCATTGAACGTATTGGTTCACCAAAAACAGGTTCTGCAGAAGAATGTTTATTGGTACACTTGAGGGTTGTCCGTGTATCGAGTAAAAGTTTTGGTAAAACCTCCACCCAATTTCCGTTCGATTTCTTGATTTCACTCCAATGGTTTTTTAAGAACTATGTGTTCCCTTTCAATTAATGGGAAATTGGATAGTGAACTCCCTAGGATCTGGCTCCTACAATATGAAATTAAAGGTGATCCCTCAAAGATTCCCACCCTCTTACCCGTTAAAGGGACAATTATTAAGCTGACTTTCCCAAAAATGAGCAAGCAGTTCTCAAACTGCTTCAGATTTAAACACACTGCTAAATTCTGCACAATAAATAAGGTCAAAATTGGCGAATACCAAACTTTTCTTCTGAACACTCTCATTTATCGAAGCAGGTATTAAAACTTATGCCCATGCTTTAAGAGCCCCAGACTAGTAGTAGCTGAAAAGTCAATATCAGAAACCCCCGCAACTCAATGTAACAACAATGTGGAAAAAGATAATGAAGCCTCTAAAATTTCCTCCTCTTGTAGCGAGGTGGACGAGACATCCGACAAAATTAATAATGAACTCTCCTCGGAACCTTTGTCTTCCCAAACCGGACTATATGAAATTGATGGAAACAAAATAAGAGACCTCATTCTCGAGAAGACTCAGATTCTTTAAATTCTACTGATCCAAAACCTTCCTCTAAACATTTAAAATCTCAATCAAACTCCCACACTAACTCTCCATGCAAAAGCACTATCACACCAACATCAAAAATGATAATAAATAGACCCCACAAAGAAACCTTCGATTAATTCACGGGTTTTTTTAGAGACACAAAAATGACCTCGATCATTACTTATAATGTAAACTCCATTGCATCGGGGATTCGTGCCAGAAAAGTGTTTGGCTAAATAAAAAAGTTATAATTTATCCAATGTTCTTATCCTCGTTGACACGCGAGTTGAAGACATCTCAAGCCTCTCCCATTTCTCCCTCCGTCACATAATGTTTTTATATCCCAAGCAACCAAATATTTTACTCATCCCTCCAGAGGTGCCATCGTTTTAATAAAGAAGTCATTAGAGCCTGTTGTAGTTGCCTCAGACCCTGATGGTAATTTTATAGTTGTAAATCTTTTATTTTAAACAAACAAACAACTTTATATGCCATATACGGAGTAAATTTAACACCAAGGAATGGTTTTTAAATATTTTTAAAGAACACCCTTCCCCTCAGGAAAATGAACGTCTAATAGGGGGAGACCTTAATATCACTCGAGAACCAAGTAGGGATGCTCAAGGATATAAAGGACCAAACAACAAAATCAATGCAACGGACCTGGAGGATGTAATTAAAAGCTGGAACCTGTCTGACTTAGGGTTAACCATTCATGGCATTGCACCAAAAATGACCTTCCACACTAAAACCAAAGCCAAGAGAAATATATTTAGTCGCCTTGACTATATTTTCTCCTCATATAGAGTTTCCAATCTACTTCAAGACTTCAAAGTTTTGCCATGCTACATTTCCGATCACCTTAAGATCAAAATGGAAACTAAATGTTATTTACTTGGAATAGCAGGAGTGTTGTAAGGATATACTTTTAAAGATAAAAAAATTGAAGAATCAATGAAAAAGGACTTATTTTATCGTGGGACGCCCTGAGAAAAATCGAAACATATGCCAAGTATATTTTCATAAAAGAAGGAAAAAAAGAAGCTGAGGAATGGAGCATTATCAGATATAAAATTAACATTTACAAGGATTCCTGCCTAGAAACAAACAAGGAACTAGAAAACCTCCTAGAATATGAAAATAGAGGAGCAATGGTACGATTAAAAAGGAACCTGATCATCTTAATGTGAAAGGCAAAAGTTCTTTCAAGCACCTTGAGAGGTCTAATAATAGGAAAAAACTAACCAAGCTAAAACTTCCTTCTGGAGAAATAACAAATGATCAATGCGTAATTGTAAAGGAGGCCCGAATATTTTATTCTAAATTATATAACTGCAGCAGTTGTTCAGAAAAATACGTATGTGAGTATTGAAATTACTTACTGGAATAATGAACCAGAGAATAAAGAGATTCCTTCCTAAGATTATATCCCCTAACCAAAAGGGCTTATGCATGGACGTCACATCGAAGACTGCCCTAGGTCCATTCAGGATGCCATTGATCACTGCGTGGCCCATCGCGTAAATTATGCAACACTGATGGTAGATTTCGAAAAGGTTTTCGATACACTTTCACACAAGTTTATATTGGAGCAATTCTATGGATATGGCTTCTCCGACAACTTCGTTAAAATGAAATCGTCCATACTCCGTAATGCTTCCTCAAGAATCCAACTTCGGGAGGGCAGGAAATGTTTCATCTCCATAGAGGAGCGAGACAAGGGGACCTTTTATCGCCGACTCTGTTCATCATTGCCGTCAACGGACTCTTGGAACGCTTGTCTTCAGATGGGGAAATTCAGGGCATAACCACGGGCAGTACGACTCTTAAATCCTCTATGTTCGCCGACGATCGTACACTCTGTATGTCCGGTTCTGTAAGTAAATTAAAAAATCATTAAAAAAAGCTCTTGACATAATTGAGGATCTTAAATATCGTTCTGGACTGATTATAAATACCAAGAAAAGTCAAATCATTACAAATTATGGAGACTCGTTAAGAGAAATATCAAATGACTTCGCCTATGTTAACTCAACAGATTTGCTTGGAGTGAGTGTTTCTACTTCACCGAATGAATCCGATAAAATTAATAAAAGCAAAATCTTGGAGTCACTGAGAAAAAAAGTCTTATTTTATAGAAACACTCCCCTTTCCCGATACAAGAAACATACTGCTTGGAACCGCAACATCTTCCCAGAAATTTTCCATATATTAAAACACATCCCATTCTCAGGAGACTATTGCGAAGAAATATATAAACTTTAGGATAGCCTCATATGGGGAAGCTCTAGACCATATATTTCGAGAAAGAAACTCAACTCAAGTATCTGCTCTTGGGGTCTCGGATCCCTAAGTATCGAATTTATATGGAAGTCATTGAATTTATCATGGTTAAGGCGATTTCTTTTAAGCAATTATTTTGGGCAGAGAGAATCAAAAACAAATTCCATGATGTTATAGGACGGCACTTTTGCGACAGACTTTTATGGGCCCCTCAGAGCTTTTAAAAACTCTTAAGCTGTGTGGCTCTCATTGGAAGAAAATGAGTAGCTCATAGGAATCAGTCATGGATAAGATGCTTCCTCTCCTTGGCATAAATGAGCCATTAAATAAAAACAGTCGTTTTGATAGTGCCTTGGAATTTTTAGAAGAATGTCAAGGGACTTCAATGGGTCAATTCATTCAATATGAAAAGGTTCTTAAAAACTATATCCTATTCTTACGAGTTAAGAGATATTGCAAACCATTCTAGTTTGGAAAAAACATTGTTGGTCCACCCATTCCGTTTTATATTGCTATTGGTGGTCTAACAAACCAAGCCATTCGAAGATCCCTTATAGACACGCGAAGTCCAGGCCCATCTGCGATAGTAAAAAGACGAAGAGAAAACCTAGGATGTGAAAAAGAAATGTCATTTTTAGATCCAATAATTAGTATGCGAAAAACATTCACCGACTCAAGACAAAAATGGCTGAGGTACTGGCTAACCACTTCCTCGCTCTTCTTGAGTAAATCCAGGGCGAACCCAGAAGATCAGGTCTGTCATTGGTGTCAAGAAGTGAAGGAGACATCCTTCCACCTCTTTTACTTTTGTCAGAAAATCCTCCCAGTTATCCGTGCCGTGGAAGAATAAATAGTAAGAGCTTATAGAACAACATTGGAACAGTCTGATTGGCTAATTTCTACCTCACCTCGATATGGGCAGGCTTTCCACATAGAGCATATAATCTCCTCGGTGCAAGGGCTCCTCTTTGCATGCAGGGTCAACGGAAGATGCATTCCAGCAGGGATACGAAAATACGTGGTCCAAAGCATAGAAACTCTTAGATCTGCAACAACATAGTCAACAAACAAGGCGGGTTTCTTTAAAAATGTATATGTACACATGCCACGTAAATAATTATTTTTAAGAGTTGATACAGCTTTGAAGGCTTTTGGTTTTATTATAGTCATCTATTAATAATGAATTTACCAGTTTTCCTATAAATCTTTTAATACCCACCCTCATTTGTATTATGCCTTTTTTAATATATCACAAGTCATTGTAATTGGATGTATTTGAAAAATTGTATTGAAATATATGTTAAAAAAAAGAATGGGATAGGAAACACACAATAATTGGTCCATAATTTAATATTAACGGTATCAATTATGATTTTAAAATTGCTCAAAATTAGTTACAAAAATATATACTAATTATTGATTTCTAAAGAATAAATATTTTTAATTTCAATTCAGAGTTACTGCTTTCCAAGATTGATGTTATTTTATGTAGCCGAAACATTTTGAGTTTTCTTTAGTAAATGAAAACGAATTTTTGGTGTAATATATATTTTCTATTTTCAGCATCCAACTTTTAATTATGATAAAGTAACTCAATTTTTTAAAGGTACGACTTTAAAGGGAGGGATACTTCCTTTTTTAATATCTCTATGTTTCTATGTTTGTTTTTTAATCTATGTTTCTTCATCTCTTCCTTACTCCCCTCAATAGTTGGGAGAAACGTCTTTTGTGCTTTTTCGAATAATAAAACTTGCAATTTTTTTAGTATTTCTTTTGTTTTGGTGTATTTCAAGTTCCAAAATTGAGTATCCGCGAGACTAGTCTAACAAAGAATCACATTGTTATACGTAAAAACATTTGTGAGCTTAATTTCCGTAATAACATGTATTATTTTGACCCATCTTAGTACATTTTTCTGTAGTGCTTACTTGGAAATGTTTCAGCCTTTTTTATTACTTTTTTGAAGATTCGGGACATTTTAGGAAAAAAATTATAAATAAATGTTTAGGGGGAAAGTTAAACTCAGCGACGGGTCATTTTGATCCAAAAGAACGTGCATAGATAGTACCACAAATATTTACATTTTAGAACTTAAATACACAATATTACTTTTTTACTTAGTAACTTTATTGATATAAAGAAATTACATGTATAGAATTATATAAATACACATTTTAGTTCAAAATTATATCTCTAAACAAAAGTTAAAAGACAAAAAAATGGACTGTTGATACAAGTGTGCCCATGGACAGCAATAGAGCTATTTTCACAGGAACAAATTTTACACGTCTTAAAACGCACGCCTTATATACACATGCATAAACCTGAGGGGGGAGAGAGAGTCAAGAGTGACGTCACCATCAACAATCGTCAAATAATAGAGCCTCCACTGATCATAGTTGGGAATCTATTTTTTGGGTGTCATGAAAGCATACTGGCCTAGACTTCAAACTTGTTGGAGATCCTCGATCCCTTCCTTCCTCCATCCCTCCTTCTATCTGTGAGGATACCTCCTATACGATGACGTCAATAACTAACGTTCTGCACCATTGACGCCACGGGAGCCCCATGTGCTGACCCCGACCTGATCTCTCTCTCTCTCTTCTTAAGTATTGAAATAAAGTATTCTTATCTATATAATGTTCTATGAGTTATTCGGTATCTGTGAAAACCCCACACTATCTTCCTGGGACTCCAGGAAAAAATGCCTTGGACACCAAGAAACTTCTACTCCCAGGTATATAGTTGCGGCCAATACTTAAAAACTAAATTGTGTGATTTCTGTTACAAATGGAGGTTCATCAACGATCCAGCGAGCTGGAAGCCGATATTAAAATTCGAACAGGATGCTGAGTATATAGCACAAGTGCAAGAATCAAAGATTTTTGTACCAGAATAGACTCTAAAATCTCCAGGGATGAAATTTTGTCTTTCATAAATAATTATAATAAAAAATATAAAGTCCAGGTCCCTCCGGTCTTCCGTTCTATAAAACTATAAATTTTTTGCTGTCCAACTCTCTTCGATTCTCGAACAAGTCTGCACTGACATCTTTGCGATAAGATTCGTCCCAGATTTCATAAGTTGTGGCCTGTTGACATTGGTTCTGAAAAGAGGCAAAAAGGAGAAATTATAAAAGACTATCGACCCATCTCATTATTAAACATTTCATTTAAAATACTCACAGGTATTTAAACCAAAGGATCCTAAAAATTCTTCCAATAATTATATCTCCCGATCAGAAAGGTTTTATGCCTCATCGCCATATAGAGGATGCCCCTAGATCAATTCAAGATGCCATTGAGCATTGCAAAGCCTCCAAAATTAATTATGCGGCTTTCATGGTCGATTTCGAGAAAGCCTTTGACACGCTCTCCCACAAGTTCATTGTTGAACAATTATACCGTTACGGCCTCTCAGATAGGTTTGTTGGGATGATATCATCGGTGATTAGGAATTCTTCTTCAAAGATCATCATATGAGGATCGCAGGCCAAGTTTGAAATCAACCGAGGAGCGAGACAAGGAGATTTGTTATCCCCGTCTTTGTTCATACTGTGCATCAACGACCTGCATGGGAAAATAGTTGAAAATAAAGTTATTGATGGATTGAGTCATGAAAAAAAGATTTTGAAATGTATAATGTATGCAGATGATCTTACTATCTTTATATCCAGATCCAAAAGAAGCATATTAAATTCCATAGATAAGTCTATTGGTCTGATTGAAAGATTCAAGCATACATCTGGGCTGTCCATAAATGTCCAAATATCTCAGAATCTTTCCAACTGTAAAGTCGCAAGCCTTTGATGGAGTAAAGTTTGTCCGAAGTGCGGTCATATTGGGTGTAGAAGTATCAAGCGCGGAGGTTGACTCTGAAAAACTCAATCAAAAAAAAATTCTGGCCACCTTAGAAAAGAACAGTGCTTTTTATAAAAGTGCCCCTCTCTCAAGGTATGAAAAAATGAGAGCCTTGGATATAAATATTTTCCCGAAAGTTTTTCATATTTTAAGATATCTTCCATATTCTATGGACATCAAAATTTATAAATATAGGGACAACCTGATATGGGGTAATTCAAGACCTTATATATCAAGAAAAAGACAAGAAGCCCCTGTGAGTGAATGGGGACTTGGTCTGATGAATATGGAGCACATTTGGAAGACATTAAACCTGACCAGGATGAGAAGATTTCAAACGAATAGTGATTTCTGGTCAGCTAGACTAAAGCACTCCTTCCAAAAGGTCACAGGCCACCAATTTGAGGACCGTATATTTATGGGTCCATCAGAGTTAATAAAAGTGACTAGAAAGTGTGGTCTCTTTTGGAAAAGGATGGGACTCTCATGGAATTCTATTATAGAATATGTCCTCCCACTCCTTGGAGCTTATGAGCCCTTGAATTACAACAGAGATTAGAGAGTGAAGAGGAGCCTTATCAGGATCTGAATATTACTTCCATAGGCCAATTTTCTGTTACTGACGGAGGTATGAAGAATTTCATTTCGGTTATGAGAATACAAAGGATGAAATTCATTTCTTCGAAACAGAACGGTCCACCTACTCCCTTTTCATTGCACTCACTTCCATCAATAACCGAAGGGTCGTGAATCTCTTATAGGGAACCAAATCTGGACATCTCCTCGGTCCGTTGTCACAAAGAGACTCAAAAACCTTATAGAAAATGAAGATATTAGTTGATTGAATCCTAAAACCATCCTACAGAACCCAATTACAGACCCGAGACAAAAATGGTTGAGATAAAGATTTGCAACATCCTCCCTCTACACAAATAAATCGAAGGTTTCTCCAGAGGAATAGTCCTGCCATTGGTGCAAAAAGAAATGGAGACATCTTTCCATTTCTTCTATTTTTGTCCCCGAATCCTCCCTCTTGTTCGTGCGGTGGAAGAAGACATCCAAAAGGTGTACGGACTAGCATTATACCCTAGGGATTGGCTAGTCTGTACATCTGCCTCCTATAAGCATGCCTTCGAAATGGAACACATCATCTCGACTGTCCAGGGGATCCTTTATGCCGCTAGAGTTAAGGGAGCTCCTCTTCCTTTGGGATTGACTGCTTGGTAAGAAGAAGCTTGGAGATCCTCGACGGCGTCCCAATTGTTCATCAGGTGTGCTGGTTATGATGGAGGAGCTGTTTGTTTACAAATGGAGCTTCACGCCTCATGTTACTACTCTCTTGACGCCTTCTTCTATTGTTTTTTATTATTATTTATTATTACGTCTTTTTAAATATTACTTAAACCCTTTTAATATTTACCTCTCATGTTTAATCCCTACGACTACATTATTCTTATTGTATTTTTATAAATGCTTAAATCAACGTCATAGTTAATTGTATTTGAAATATAAAAAAAGAATAAATATAAATATAATACACATAAATTTGTTAAATATTATAATCGACAATATAACATAATAAATATAAAGGGCATGGCAATAGTATAATTTGGGAGTTAATATACCACCCAAAACCAAAGATAATTCAGGATAAATCCCAACACCCACTCTTAAAATAAAATTTGGATGGCATTTTATTATAAGTTTTAAAAAATTTAATGTGTTTGACGGCACAAGACTAATGGCATTATTTTAGTTTGGAATTTAATTGTAAGAGCCGAGGAACGTGCAGTGGTTGATATCAAGATGGCTCGCAAATCCTCCTTACAAACGAATTTATCACTTGCGTGATACAGCTCCTACAGCTCACAAGTGATATCTATAGCACGCGTTTGTGGTGAACTTCTGGGATTGGAATTCAACTCTAAGAGAAGAATACCAGAAATAATATTCTTAGTATCCTCTTTGATGTTTAAAGAGATAAACTCCTTCAACATGATCAGAGCAGGACAGTTTGCAAAAGCACGATAAATTTTATTGAACAAAAGTCCACAGTCTTTGCAAGGAGCATTAAAGAAAAAGTGCCCGAGGATACTTGAAACTGTGCAGTGGAAAAATAAAATAAAATAAAAATTATAAAAGGAAGCAGAGTAAAACTATTCAGGGCAGTATTAAAAATACATAAATGAACATTTTTTTGCCTTATGTTTCGACATAATTGTTTGCTAAAATCTATGACTATGATGTCTCTCTTTTGTGTAAAACTTGAATAGCCGTTCCTATATTTCTTAAAATATCACCGATTTGACTACCCTTAAGGAACCCCTTTTATTATATCCCTAATTTAGCATTCAATTGAGGCTCAATTTTTTCCTTTTTTTTCAAATCTCCTTTATTATTTAGAATGTTATAAAACAGTATATATCAATAAATATACATCATAGTTTGTTATAAAATATCTAAATAAAAGGCGTTACAATAAAAACATCACGTAAACTGATTATTCAATAATTCATTATTTTTTTCAAAAAAAAATAATATCTCTTTGACTTTGAAAGGTAAAATATATATATATATATATATGTATATATATATATATATATATATATATTATATATATATATATATATATATATATATATATATATATATATATATATATATATATATATATATATATATATATATTATATATATATATATATATATATATATATATATATATATATAAGTGTTGTTCTTATTTTTCAAATGTTTGAAATGTTAGCAACTTTGTAGATTTTCTGTTTCTTGGTGATAAAAGAAGACGACATACAAAGTTTGAACAAAATCGGTCAACATTACGAGGTCGCGCAACGAGGTCAAAGTTTTAAAAATTTAGTAAAAATATAGTTTTCCGCAAATTTCTTCAAAATGGTGGACGTTACAGACTTCAATAATAATTATTAATTTAAAGGAAATCTAATTTACTACCAGACGTATGTTTGATGTTTTTTAATAAAACAAAGTTTTCAGTAAAAACAAAGCAAGAAAGGGAGTGTGTATTGTTAGCTTATTTCATAGCTTTTTTGTATCAATTAACTTCACTCGCCTGTAGAAGATGACTTGTTCGCTTCAGAGTAAAATAGTACTTTTAAGTTTAGTAAAACTTTAGATGATAAATCCAAAAATGACCTTGGTTGCATTTTATCAATTCAGAATTCAGTACAATCTGAGTTTACATCATATGATTCAGAGCCTGTATTGACCTATAAGAAATCGATTATGAAAAAAATAAATCATAATGTGTTTCTTAGATGTGCGTCAAGGTATCCTCTCAAAATTTTACTTTGTCTCTGACGCATACATAATCCATTATATGCGTCATTTTGTACGCGAGATAGGCTTTTTTAATGTACATATAACTCTCTACCTTTTAAATTGACATGATTCAGTATACCAAAATATTAAAGCTGGTTAACCAATAATTACCATCTGGTAATAATGTTTGTGTTACCTGGATAGAAAGAGAAAGAGAAGGGAGGGAGTATTTTGCCTCACTTCTCTCCCTTCTTTTTTCTTCCTATCCAGGTTACACTAACTGCCGTTACCAAATGGTAATCGTATATTCTCATATCAAAAGATCAATTTTTGGGGGAGGGTACGTATTTGCTTATATCTCTTAAAGTATAGCGATTTTTGGAACACCAAACATATCAAATGAAAGCTTGGTTAACCAGCTTTAATATTTTGGTATACTGAATCATGTCAATTTAAAAGATAGAGAGTTATATGTCCATTAAAAAAAGCCTATCTGGCGTACGAAATGACGCATATAATAGATTATGTATGCGTCAGAGACAAAGTAAAATTTTCTTAAATACCTGCTATAAAGAGTAAAGGTGCAGACGGACATCCTTGCCTTCAGCTCCTTTTTAGCAGAATTGGTTTACTCTCCAAGCCTCCGAGGTAATAACAGAAGATCCATTAAGTAAAGAGATCACACAGGATTCAAAAACTCTTTGGGGAGCGATTTCCTCACTGGTCGGAATATTTGTTGGTTGGTTAGTTATAATCAAAAGCTTTTTTGAAATATATTCCCACCACAGCTCCATATTTTCCTCTAGATCTCACAGACTCAATCACAGCTTGAATATCTTGGGAGACGACATGTATTTTTCGATTTCTTAGAAAACACTTCTGGCTATTTCCAATTTTTATGAGCTCCTTTTCCATTTCCTGAGCCAAAATCCGGATATAACTATATAGGATTGATTGAAAATAGTTATGGGTCTCTAATGATTTATTTTTGTCCCATTTCCTTTCTTGGGAATAATAACTATTCTTCCTTTTGTGAGTGATCTCGGTAGCCTTCCATTTTTTTCCATTGATTCTCCCAGACGAACAAGAAAAGGAGCTGTTTCTTCCGGAAACGATGATTGATTTCTCCAATGACACCATCCACGCGGGAGGCCTTTTTTGATTAAATTTCTTCCTGATGTATGTTGTAATCCTATCCAGGGTAAAAAAATTATAATGGTTAACACTCATTTTTCGAGGAAAGTATACATTGTTAAATGTCGTTTGGCCGAGTCAAGACTCTACCTTGAAGTGTTATGGTGTCAGGAAGACGTCCGGAGTTCTGATGGAGAATAAGAGAGAGGCACTCACACGTATTATGCTTATCAATACTATTTTTGAACTGGCTTTATATATACACTATATACAAATAGAGTAGTGACGTAACACTCCACGCCCCCCTTAAGTCACCATTTAAATTTAAATGGGGAAGACTTAATAATAATTGATTACAAAATATATCGAACATAATGGAACACAACTAAATAGGAAGAAAAGAAATAAGAAAAAAAGAACAACGACAAATACTCTTTTTAAGGGAGAATCTCTAAAAGTAGTTTATTGTATTTTTGTCTTCGTTGATTTTCACGGTTTTGGGTTTGTTGGATAAACAGGGTGACTTTCTTTATTGTAGGGGGAGTCTGAACTTCTGGCACCCAGCCTACGGGGACGGAGAGATGATTTTTTGAAGGTTTGATGAACTTTCAGTTTCGGACGATGGTCTTCCCGGAATCCAACAATACTCCATATGAGCGTCTTGAATCCATAGTTTGCATAACAGTCCCGGCTTTGTCCCTCAGTTTTGTCTTAATATCCTGAACAAGGACCGTTTCTTCCATTGAGGTGGGTTTCAAACTCGGTGGGACATAGAAGAAAGTTGAAGGACTTGAGACCGTCTCAAGATTTGGAATTGAGGTTCTGATTTCTCTTCCGAGCAAAAGTTTTGAAGGAGACATTTTCATGGACGTTGAAGGGGTTGACCGGAAGTAGAGTAATGATTCGTTGAATCCTTCTTCAGTTTTGGACTTTTTCAAAAGCCTTTTCACTCTATTTACTGATGATTCGGCTATTGAATTAGATTTTAGGTTGTGGGGTGAAGATGTTATATGTATTATGTTCAGGGAGCTACAGAATTCTTTGAAGGCAGTGCAGAATTGAGGGCCGTTATCTGAAATTATATAATTGGGATAACCAAAAATATTGCATTTGGATTTAAGTTTTATGATTATTTGATTTCTATCAGTTTTGCGAAGCCGATAAACAAACGGGAATATACTTAATTTATCAACTAGACCCAAATACTCTTGCCCCTTCCATTCAAACAAGTCAGTACAAACAGTGTGACATGGGCGAGGAGGGTCCGAATAATTCAAGTCGTTGAGAGATTTGGTGCTTTTGACAAGTTTCACAATTATTAATTAAGTCTGCTATTTCCTTTGTCATACCAGGCCAGAAGAACAAATTTGATGCTAATAGTCGAGTTTTGTTTATTCCTTGATGAGCACGGTGTAAAGGTTTAATATCTCCTTTCTGGCGGTAGAGGGAACCACGATGCGGTGGCCTTGATATGTTATTAAAGTATCGTCTGTGTCAGACTCCATATCAATTAAGGATAGTTCATCCCACACGGTGGAGAATTGGCGGGAAGGATGCGATTCTGGAAGACATTTTAGATGTCTACCATTTCTGATAGCTGCAATTATAAATCTGTAAGAATCATCGATTTTATCATATAATCTTTGGAATGCCGGGTCAGTTGCCGCTCTGCATCGTAGAGTCTTCTCGTAATCTTCGAGTGAAGGTCCATCTTCTGCAGAAAATATAGGCGTACGGTTTAATGCGTCAGCTGCTAGGTGTGCTTTCCCGGGCTGCCAGATTATTTTTAATTCATATCCCGCTAGCCTTTCTCGAAGGCGCATTAAACGTGGATTGGTGATTTCATAATTATTTTTTTTAAGTCCGAGAGTGGCCGGTGTCTACCATGACGTGAAAAGCCCTCATGCCTTAAAGGAAGAATTTGCATTTTTCCACAGTTCTTACACGTGCTAATAATTCAAGTTCAATTGTGGCGTATCTAGACTGACTGTCCGTAGTGAAAAGGAGTACATTGAATATGTTTTGACTGAGGATGAAGTGAGGTGTTACCTGAAGTTTCCAAGGCAATTTGTGTGTTCAATGGTTGTTGGATGAGAATGAATCCAAGACCGTGAAGACGAGAAGCATCTGTTATTAGTATAGTTTGGGCGTCCTGGTTGAAAAAATTACATTCTAGGTGTGTTGTGATAGTTTTTTTTTGATTTCATTGAGATTGCTCGTGCTCATGTGCCCATACAAACATATTTTTCTTTTTAATAAGTTCTCTAATGCAGTGGACATTTGTGCTAAGTCTGGAAGGAAGGAAGATAGTTGATTAATTAGGCCAAGTAAACCACGCATTCGGATATATTTTTGGGACTGGGAAATTTAGTGATAGCCTCAACACGTTTTTTAGAAGGATGGACCTCTCCTGGCACTAATTCGTAACCAGCAACTGGACTGATGATCCTATTTGAATCTTTTTACCCGAAACGGTAATATTGTGTTCTCGGGTGTTGAGTAAAAATAAAATAAGTCCCTAGAAAAAGGTTTTATAATCTGGAGCTCCATAATGTGTCATCAACAATCTTCTTAGCGTTGTCAACACCTTCCAATATCACATCTGATCGAATGTTGAATTCATCTGAACTTGCGTTTATACCCATTGCTGCCCGTAGGTATCTGAATTTTCCCTGAGCAGTATGAATGTTGTGATGTATGAGCTTTTCTCATCAAGAGGGACTTGAAAGTAGCCATGCGTAAGGTCTGCTACGGCAATAACTTTAGATGAACAGTGACGCTTTGTACAATTTCTTCTGAACTAGGGAACGGGTAGCAAGGGCGTTTGAGGTATTTATTTAGGTTAGTAAAATCAGTTACTAAGTGCACCTTTCCATTTGATTTGAGGACGAAATGCCCATATGCACAATGATTTACCGGTATGTTCAACGATCAATAATTCTGGCCCTGAGCAATTCATTAATTAAATTATCCGCTCGCTCACGGACGTGGAGAGGTATTGTCCTGGGGCTATTTGCCTGAAACGGAATTATTTGACATCGTCCCTCAGGTGGAATTTCGAGGGTGGACCGGATATGGGAGCTTTATTCTCAAGACTATCAGAAATAACATCCTGAAATATGTTGAGCAGGAGGGATTTTTTTTTCGTTAACATTATTTGAACAGACATTCCTCGTCACTTATTTTATTGGCGAGTTGTTTGCGTTTATTGAGTGATTTAGTGTTGTGTTGGCTGATGGATAATGGAGGCTTGGCTGCAACACGCCATTCATATTTCGAGGTAAATTAAAGTCGGGGTTTTTAGACGATAAAAGGAATTCCCGCACGAGGATGAGGTCACAATTAATTATATATCCGCTTTGTATTCACCAAACGTGTCGGTCAGATTGACTTTTCCTTCTGCAGCCGTGGTGGACGTGGAATCAGCTAAGTAATAACAGCCTTTGAATGTTTAAATGGATATTCCGCTCTTTAAGAATGTCTGCGGACATTATAGATTTGGTGGCTCCCGTGTCTGGTATTACGTCGAAGTGGAATGACATGTTGTCTTTAATAGATAACACTATGCACAAAAAACTTGCCAACAGCCAAAACTTTAAAAAATTGATTCGATGGAGTCCATGCAATGATAAATTGCTATTCGAACAATGGGCTTTTGTTTTTTCTGACCACAATTTAAATTTTAAAATTTTAATGTTTTAGGCCAATGGTACATACAGATGTATGATTTTCAGGGATAATGCAGCATTAACATTAATGCATTGCCAATACAATTTCGAAGAAGACCCAATAAATATATTGGTAAAGTAATATTTCCAAAACTCTGATTATGTAATGAGATAATTGCATTATAGTCGTAAAAATGGGACAAAACGGACACTTTCACGTTATGATAGATATATCACTCATGGACAATTTTTTCAGCTGCAAAGTTATATTTACATACGTTCCAGGCTTTAGAATAGCCATCGAGACCATTAGAACCATTATAAACGACTTTATTATCGAATAATTGAGCAAAAATCATTAGGCACCTATGCTCCTCATATCTATGCTCATCGTTCTAAAGGTTTCGTGTTTGTTAAAAAATTTCTTCGTTCCGTAACAAAAGGATTAATATCAATATTATATACATTTGCATGTATTCTACCTCAGTAAATTACATGTCCTTAAAATTAAAACAATAAATTTTTATTAATGGGAAAATATATATACAAAATATTAACATTTTTTCATAAATTGGAAACATTCATTCATAATCAATAACATTGATAAAATACAAACAAATATAACTAAAAATATTCTTATTCCTCGACCTACGTTTTCCTTCTGTTATACCTTCACGTAAAAGATTCCAATGTTACTGCTCAAAGAAGTCGGCACTCTAAATATTCAACTTTTTTTACTATTGGCGGCGTTTTTTCTTCAGGGATGTTTTTCGAAGCAGTATTTATGCAAGTGTCCCTTGCGCTTACAGTGACTACAAGTGGTAGAGGTGTACGCGGGACATAAATTAGCCCCGTGTCTTAGGGACTCACAACAGTAACATACACCCTTCTGCATTTTTTAAAAAGGTAACGGGGGTGTTTTGTAGCGGGAAATGAGCAGAGTCCCGATCTTGAACTAGATGCAGAGCTGGATTTTGGTCTAGGAGAATCCTCACATATATTGGCATACTCTCTCCTTATCTCTGAGGATCTGCTGAGGGAGAAAGTATATTTTGAGCCCCGTAGTTTTTTACGCAAAGGGAAATTTTCTTCCTTGTGATGGGAGCAGGAATTTTGCGCATTTCCTTCAAGACTCCTGATCAGGCAATCCTGGAACCAGCAGAAGAGGAATATCTCGTCCACTGTGAACTCGTCTAGCCTACAATTAAAGGCGATGTCGTTGAGCTCTGCCTCCCACTCTATTAAAAAAAGTGGCAATCCTATTTGACGACAAAGAATGACTGAAGCTCTGTATCAAACTTTTCCTTAGCTTATCTCTAAATTTAGGTTCTTTGGTAACCCACTTTGGAACTTTAAACGACTTTTACATGGGCAAAACCTCACCTCAATTTCTAAAATGAAATTATCTGAGAAAGGCTCTGGTCTATAGGCTGTACCTTTAATTTGTCGAAACACTGACGGTAAGACCAAAGCGTGGTCAATTCGCGAAGATTGGGATCCTCTCTTCCATCAAATGAGTTACTGGAGACTATTTCTCTTTACGCCGTCGATCAAATTAAGTTTAGCCATTAAGATGTTAAGCAGATGCAAATTAGATAATTCCCATCTTTTTTGTCTAGATCAACCTTAGATCACCGACAATTATGAAAGGAATATCTTTAAAGGTTGTGGATCCATTATTGACTTAAAGAATAGTGGAGAATGTTCGTTGGGTCCGTACGTGTTGATAATGCATAAATTTATGCTATTAGTCAATATGTACAGCTTATGCCAATCGCTCTGCATAAAATGTTCCTCATCACATTTCTCTGTTTTAATCCTTTTTGTAATGAAGGTAAGTACTCCTCTGCTCGAATTTTCCCCGTGAAAAACATATGGTAGCGCCCAGGCTTACATATCAAACATCCAGTAGGACATGATGGAGAAACCTCTTGTTTTATATCCTGCAGGCAAACTATGTCAGGGTTCGAAGAAAAAATAGAGTTTAAAAGAGCGTGACGGCGTTTCCTATCCATACCTCCCCTCGTATTGAGAGAGAGGGTCCTCTTGAGGCCCATATTAGATTTTATGTCGATGGATACGTTATTAGTAGAAAAGTCCGTGATTCTTGTCTTTAAAAAGCTTGGACAAAAGGAGTTCATTAGGGGTTTACTAATATAATTTTATATGTTTTTCAAAAAGGATTCAATTAATGTCTGTAAATGGGACTCCGCAATGCAGTTACAGCATTAATTCTTCAGAATTTTCTTCGGTTTGATTGGTGGATTGTCCCCCACGTCTCTGTTTCTTTGGAAGATTGGGATCGCGTCCTATCTTTTAAAATAGCATCAGAACTCAAATGTGCTGGCTGAAACCTTTGCCTTGAATCGAGTTTCCTTACTTCAGATGATTGATTCTCCATTAGTGGTGCCCCGATATGGGAATATTGTTATTTGTTACAACCACGTAATTATGAGAGGTAGATATATCCATTTCCTTCTCTGCTTCGCCTTGCGCTGTTATCTTCAGTGGGGTTGGGAGTATCTTCACTTAAACTTGATTTATTGTTCTTTCATCTTCTCTTTCATTTGTTACTTCCTCCACAGAGGCATTGTCAGTAGGGTTTCTGAACCTGAATTAGATGTGGGAGTTGTACGTGGTTCCACGACTTCTTCCGTTCTTGAGATGTCAGAAACAAAGAAGTACTCGGTTCATCGAGTCTTTTTCTTTCTTGAGTTAGTCTCTCGTTTATATCTTTTTAAAGGGCCTTTTCATATTCAAACGTCTTTACTTGTTTTGTGTACAATGATGCTTCATAGACCGAAATTGAAACATCTTTGACATTGAAGCTTCACCCCAAAGAATTTTTATATATTAAGAAGCCCTGAAATGGGAATATTTGAGGATGACAGTAGGGTCAGCGACCATCTCAACTATATAGTCGCTGTCACTCCAAACATTCCAGAAATCAGGGTATTTTTCCTCTGCCTTCTTATCAGTTGGATTTTCTTTGGAAAGTGGTCCACAATTTCGCCGAATTGACCAATCCATTTCACAGATGCAATTCGTCAACTCTTTTGTAGGTATTGGACCATTGTTAGTTTAGACTTCTTTTTCTTGGTCTACTGATATCTTGTCAACTCCTTTGAGTTTACAGGCACTCCATCTTTGTTCTAACTTCTATTCGAGGTTGAAGTTTCAAGTCTTCAATTCTTGCTTTGACATCAATTGGGAATCTAGAGTCAATGCAAGCCATTCCCAGCCAATCTTGGATTTGCACCACATCTCGTGCTTCTTAAAACCAAACTGAATGGCCAAATCATGAATATCCAAGTGCTTCACGTTGTCATTTATAAAAGGATTTCCATCAGCATCCTCTAACAAAATAACAAAAGGCTTAATTTGAGCAGAAAGAACGCCTGATATAATTCGATAACTCTCGTTGAGCACCGTAATAGGTCACGAATTATTCACATCTGTTGCTGAACCTTTCGTAGTATTAGGGGTGATCCAGCCTTCTGTTATTGACTTTGGAAGTTTTCCACGAATTTTCATTTACTTCTCTTGTTCAACAGGATAGGGAACGAATTCTCTGAAACATTGGTAAAATTAGGTTGTTCCATAAATAATGAGGTAAGTTAGCTATCTCGAAAAGTTCAGGGGAGCGTTCTTATCGCATATATTTGCATGGGACAGACTGTATGGCGCCACTCAAGTAGTATATAAGGTGAGTAATCGCGTCATTTCTATCATTCATTCTACTCGCCGCTGATTATTGAGATACCCCGACTTTCGCTCCTACTTCTTGATCCGGATCAAGCTCGCCCAGGACAGTCAACGATATCCACGGGGACCTGCTCTCTACCTTTCCTGACTCCTGCCCTGGCTTCTGCACCCTCCAGATATGGCACACTGAGTTCGATAAGGGTGTTTTTGCCCTGGAGAAGAATACCCGTCCTGGACGTCCCCGAGAGACGAGGACAGAGGAGAATGTGGCCCTTGTGAAGCGCCTGGTCGAGGATAACCCCCCGGATGACCACTCGACAAGTTGCTGCAGAGGTGTCCCTTACCATCTAGAACTGTATTCAGGCTTCTGACGGAGGATCTAAGGCTCCGAAACCTCCTCAGCGTGCTCGTCCCTCACCAACTCTCTGAAGCCAACAAGACGCACCGAGTGTAGTGCTGTCAGACCTTCTGAAGCTTTCCAGGACCATGGGGAAGAGTTTCTGGGGGTCTCATCTGTTAGTCCAGGACAGTCCTGGTTCTACTGGGATTCGTTGGAGCCCACGGGAGCCCGGTTATCGACCCCTCGTGTGAAACAGACAGCGAGGAAGACGATGATTCAAAAACACCTTATCGAACTCAGTGTGCCATCCTCTGGAGGGTGCAGAAGCCAGGGCAGGAGTCAGGAAAGGTAGAGAGCAGGTCCCCGTGGATATCGTTTGACTGTCACTGGCGAGCTTGATCCGGATCAAGAAGTAGGAGCGAAAGTCGGGTATCTCAATAATCGCGGCGAGTAGAATGATGATAGAAATGACGCGATTACTCACCTTATATACTAACCTGAGTGGCGCATACAGTCTGTTCCCATGCAAATATTGCGATAAGAAACGCTCCCGTTGAAATTTTTGAGATAGCGTGTGAACTTTTCAAGATAGCTACCTACCTCATTATTTATGGAACAACCTAATATTCGGAATTTCCAAAATTTGTCTTCAAGATATATCGATTTCAGTGGCAATATAGGATTTTTTCCATGATTACTTTTATTACAATACCAATTAGGGTTTGCACAAGGCTTGTACAATTCGGTTAAATGTATTTCATTACGCACAAAATAAAAGCGTGGTGCTATAGATACTTGCATGACTCCTTTTCATAAATACAACAAGGAATCATCCATTGCTCCTGTGTTATATTTCATTAAAAACTTAATAAGATTTTTAGCAAAGCAAAAGGTTTGAGTTTTGGAGAATGCATTCCTAATCTGATCCATTTGATTAAATTTAATAATTACATTTGGGTCATTTTGTGAGCTTACGCCCACTAGGATCAATGACAAAAAATAAGTACATTAAAGTCTTATTGCAAAAAAGATAATCCTTCTTAAAATATTATCTTGAGTATCAAAACAAAATACGTATTTTTTTTAGTACATAGCTGTTCTCTGTTTTTTCATTTATGTATACAAAATGTTTGTTGAACGTAAATTATCATTATTCATATTTGCTTGTAATGAAAAGGACAAATGATATCAAAACAGTGTAAAATATTTTGTTCAAACAAACGATAAATTTCATCGATTTTTTAGAAAGGATCTTCCCAAAAATATTTTTCTGCGTTCATGTTTAGTTGCCTAATTGATTATACATCAACTCCACATATTTAATGGGTTTAAAATAATAAAATATTTAATATGTTAATGTCATTATTTTTTCTAATAAAAAAATATAAATGTGCATATTTCCATG
>CP045893.1:2617413-2677173 GCA_013387185.1 Caligus rogercresseyi
GAGTTTAATATTCAGAGAAGAATCGACTTGTATAACTTAAAGGTAGTTCCTCTTTTATTATACAAGGCGTCTTCTCATCCCATAATTGCCGAAAAAGCCATTCTCGAGGAGGAAAAATGGCTTCGAGCCTTATTCCATCAGCACTACCTTCCTTCTGTTCAAAGACCTAAGCGTTCTCTCGGGGGAGGTCTTACTCGACTGTGTCATATAATACCAAAGGTGTATGTGAGAATTTTCAATGAAATTACAAAAAATCCTTCTATCGAGTGGAGGAGATCGATAGCATATAATGAAATTTACTGGTGGCTGATGTTCGGCTCTGACCTGACAAATCATATAACGTCAAGACTCTCTCGGTTTGGGGTGCCGCTCAGCGTATTTTATGGAAATTAAAACCAATTACGATACCAATACAACTGTTGACGTCATTAGACAGAACGCCAACAAGAGTTTTTACTTTCAAAATCTACCACGACCAGAGAGTTTGGAGGAAGAAGCCATCAAATTTAGAATCCTTACCATTCATGACCTCCACAAAGAAAATATATTTTCGGATGGACGGTTTATGTATCCTTTGACAAGGACATCTCACCAACAAATTCTATCGACACCTTGGCACTTGAAAATGTCTCCACCATCTTATAAGGGAGGGTAAATAAAATTTGCAAAAAATATTTGAATCTCCTTGGCCTCCCCTCGAAATGGAACAATCGGATTCTTGAATCATTACTTGGCATTCATGATGGAAGGAAATTCACTTTTCAATTGATGATTTCGGCCGATCTTTTTTTATTACAAGACCATGTAAAGATTGTGGGTGTTTATTCAACTCGACACTTCATGTATTTGTGGAGTGTCGTGTGGTGAAAATCTCAAAGATTTTATTCTTCTAAACTCACCTAACCTCCGTTGTGAATCTTCAAACGCTTGGAAAGGCATTGTTCTCTTCGGTCTCGGAAAGAACAACAAATCACCGGAGTCCAAGGCACTTATCTTTAGTATTTTAAACTCAAAGGCCCTGATATGTCAAAAGCTGTCCTTCAACGAACCCCTGCATCCCTTCGAGCTGAGGAACATATTTTTGTCGGCAGCAGCAAGATATGCAGCTTTATCTTTGAAAATCCCCTCGCTGGAAGAAGGTGCAACGTGGACGTCTGCCGGAAGAATCATTAAATATCTCCCAAGTCTCTCCCTCCAACATCAAAAACTGATAAAAATTATTTCAAGAAGTTATAGTAATTTATAGCCTTCTGAATATTTCTATGTTTTATTTTAACCTTTGTGTTCAGAGTTTTAAAATATTTAATGTTGTGTAATTGATTGTAAAATGATTTTAAAAGACGATTTGTTTTATTTTATATTGATATAAATTTTATTGTTAGTGTTCCTCCCCAGAGCAAAAATTTTAAACTATAATGTTTATTTATGTTTTATAACACATTTGCTTTGGTTTTTATGTAAATGTCTCATTTTTATTTATTTACATAATAAACGAACTGGTTAAAAAAAAGCAAACCTTTTTCCTTTTTTATTTATTTAAAAAAATTCCAAGAGCGTTCAAAAACAAAACAAAATTAACATTTTTGTTTAAAACTATTGTTCAAACAAAAAACTAAACAATTATGACAAAGACTTTGAATAATCGAACAATAAAGTAACTATAAAAATTCAAACATACTTTAAAAACGATTCTCAAAAATAAAAATAAAACATCATTCGAAGTTTACAGAATCTGACATAAATCTTTAAATATAAATATTTGACCTTCTCAGAAGCAACAGCATACGAATCGTTGCAAAAAGACGTGATATTCCAAGAAAAAGCAATAATTCTGGCGGTCATCAATTTCTTCTTATATTCTTTAATATATATAACTTAATTACCACATGTCTTTCTTATTCATAAGCCTCATCCTTGAGAATACATTAAGTATCGATATATGTTTTCACTTGTTTACTGATTCTACTTATTTTGCTTTAAAGAATAGCAGTTAAAATGCCTCCTTAAAAGAGAAATCCTAACACCACCCATGTTTGGCTTTCCTAGGCAGAATATCATTGTTAATGTTGTTGGTTGATATATGGATGTAACCCATAAACATAGGCTAATAACATGAATGGATATTATTATTGATAGGATTCTCCTCCTTTTGTATTCCTAAGAATAAATTATTTAATTCCTCCACTCATTTTAGTCACCATTTTGAAAGATTGTAAATAAATAAAGAACAGCTTAGAAAACGACCAAATATACTCAGTTCTTATTTAAACCTTATTGCAACTGTCTAGAGATGTTAACACATAACAACTTGAACCATTAGAAAGTCTTGTAAATCTTTCTTTCTATTTAGTATTCATAGGATTATCCGTTCCTCCATTTATAATGATGCTAAAATAAGAAAATAAGAATGAATTCTTTGGAGCAAATTTGTGTACATATATCGGCGCACCTCTATTCACCCAGATTTGTTGCCTAATTGGTGAAATTATGATCCATTGCAGTGGTTTTATTTATCCATAAATGTGTCTAACCTACCCCTGGATTAGGTGTCTAAGTTCCATTATGAGTCATTCATTAATCTAAGTCTCAGTCCAAAATCGTACTCTTTGATATAAGCTAAAGACACTCTACGACGCCCTCATCTATTATATTTTTTCATTATATGATTAGATAAACGTATCTTGTCGAGTCCCTTAATTATGCCTTGGAGTCAACATGGAGCCAATAACCTTTATCGAAAACAATGAAAATACTATAACATGAGCAAAAACAACTTTTTACAACTCATGACTTTAATTTAATTACTTCTCCCTTACATTCTATTAAATCTTTTGAGAATCATGAAAATTGAACTATCACAAGGCAAGAAAAACATCTTTTTTCTTTTTCTTTCTGTTGTTTTTATTGAAGTAGATTTCAAAAGCAATCAAGGCAAATAGAGTAAGTAAAACTACCTAAAAGTACTGTAAACAGTTATTTTTTCAACTAAGACAAATGTTTACAAGAGAAAGTTTTACTAGAAAGCCGTACAATGAACTCGAATAAAAGAGCTGTGTAAGTGTCCCAAAAGCTTAGATAAGTAGAGAAGACTACCAAAATTTAATTTGGTAAAAAAAATAGAATATACATTCATTGGTTGTGCCATAGGTTTTTCTTGCAACATGTTGAAAAATTTGGATAATATATATAGCTATTGATATATATCTATCGATATATATATATATATATATATACGTGGGCTAAGCAAATTGTGAACAGAAAAGACAAGATAAACTTCATCATATTCTTAATAAATACAAGGGGTATGGCACAGAGATTTAGAACATTTATTAATCCAACTTATAGTAGACTTATATTCAAAATGGCCACCATTGGCCTTCAGCATGGCCTCGATCCGGGGCCTGAAGGCCTTGCAGGTCTTGACAATGAAGTCCACGGACATCTCGGCCCACTCCTTCTCAACGGCAGCCTTCAGGGCATCCACACTGGCATGGGGATGCTACAGGCCTTTCTCTCCACGACGCCCCAGATGCCATAGTCAAGTGGATTGCAAGATCCGGACCGTGGACCCGTTGTGCTTCATCCAGGTGAGAAGCTTCTTACCCTTGATGACCCTGGTCTCCTTGCTGGCAATCCGAGAGAAGCTGACGACGTCTACGAACATAAACACCAGGCCCAAGTCCTGAACAGCATTCCCGATGGTGTCTTGCTGACCCAAGATTCTTGGCCTGCTTCCTCACGCTGGTGGTGGGGGAGGCCTCAATGGTGTCCGCGATGTCGGCCAGGAACTCCGCCGTCCTCTTCTTGTTGTGCCCACCACTACCAGGTTTCCTTCCAAGGTCTTGTCCCTCATCTTTGAGCTTCTTGACCTTGGAAACGAGCCCCAAGGAGCAGGGGATGAGCTCAGCAATCTTCTTGAAGTCCATTTGGGCGTCGAACAAGGCAGAGACCCGAATCCTTTTCTCCTCCATTGTCACCGTCGTTTGCCAAAACACAATGCATTCAAAACAAAGCTGTTTGTTTTTGTCTGTTCTTTTGCCCACTGAGTAATAAGGCAGGAAATTTCAAATTGCTCTCGCTACAATGCATTAAAATCCTGTTCACGGTTTGCTTAGCCACACTGTATATATATATATATATATATATATATATATTATATATACGCTTAACATACTTTGTAATATTGTTTGTTTACATTTATTTGTAGCATTATTTAAATAAAACAAACAATGTATTTATTGGGATTATTTGCTTTTGCTTGATACTACAGGTAATTATAAATACCTTTAGTTTATTTAACTACAAGAAAAGGGTATAACATTTTCTAAAGAAATAAATCGGTTCAACATAAATTTTCTGATATGCACTCTTGCCCCATTACTTTTAGTTTCTCAGAATGTAAAATTGCAATAAGCCATAAGATATCAAATATTTTGATTTATTAGCAATAAATCAAAAAATTTAATCATTTATCCTGACTTATTGCTTTGAATAAATTGATTGATTATATACATCAAAAACTGGTTTCAAGTATGTACATAAAACCTTCCAAAATGTAAGAGAATGTATTTCCTAACCAACGAATAGCGGACAAACGAAAAAATAACTCTATAAATTATATAAAATATTATTATAAATACGAGCAAATATCTATTGATATAATTGGTGGGTTTTGTTTTTATACACAAATCATTAACAAAACGATGCCATTGTTGGATATAATTAATGTTTACTCACCTTGCTCGACTTCTCCAGCTTTTTTATAAATCAAATACTTACTAGCACTCAATTGTAAGTGTGCAAAAACAATGATAACAAATAAAAATCGTAATGAGTAAACAGAAAGGCTTAAAAGCATCTACTCATTCATTGAGTTATCATTTAAAAAAATTTAACTACCTAAAATAGTTTATTTTATAAAATTGATCTAATACATTTTTTTATTGCTTTGATATCATATATAATATATTTGTAATAATGGTATTGGCTAAATTGATCTCTTTCCCCTAAAATAATTATAGGAAGTCGTTTCGGAAGGTTGGTGTCCTTCGGTGGTTCTTGTATTGATTCCATTCTTTCTTGAACCCTTTTGAAGAATTTCCTATTAGTCATAAGAAGATTTCAAGATCTTTCAGGTTCTTCTCCACTCCTGAAGTAGTTCCCAGCTTGGTGTGTTTCGATGAGAACCCTGAACATTTTACTGTAGAACTCATGAAAAGGTTTTCGAAGGCTTTTGTAAGCTTTTGCTGGCTTGGCCCCTCCTCAAGATGTAGGTCTTTAAGAAGGAAGGAAGAGTACCCTCCGTTCAGATTATCCTCAAAACTTGTGGCGGCAATAAGATACAGCTATAGTGTATACTAGACCTCCCAAAAAAAACCACTTTTTTAGTTCTTTACATATACGCAGCGATTCTGATTCATTTTTTGATGCTGAAAACGAATATCTAAATGAAAAATTTCTAGCATTGTTAGAAATCGGACGTCACTGGGTTCAAAGGTTTCGTTATGAAGCAAAACTTTTTGGTTATTACTTATTTTGAAAAAATTAGCTTACAAAACTTAGCTATGATTAATGTATGACTTTGTTTTTTTTTACAAATTTTTGTCAAGTAATATTTAGTGCCAATAAATGAACATAAGTGCTGACGCACCAACCATTTTTTTAAATAAATAGCTCCTACTAGGTTCTTTATAGTTTCAAGAAGGAAAAAGAAAAGAGGTACTCATGTTGATGTTTTTAAGTTATGGTGCAGAAGGCTTCAAAGTTGCAAGGAGCTATCTTCAGTAATTACTTTTGGGAGAATATATAATTGTTCCAGTTTTTTTAATATTCATAATCCAAGATTTAGCAGAAGGAAACAGGCCAGTAAAACATTCCTCATCTATTAATAATTTCATTTTGACCAATTCGATCCCCTCTGCACGTTCTTGAGGCAAAGATATACAATATCAATACAATGTATCAAGATTTTGAAGTCAGAAATGGGGCTGCAACATCACCTGAAGCTTAAAGGAAGTATTACATCTACATAAATGCATCAAAGCAATTAACTTGAAAATAAAGAGATGATTATCATCTCTTTCATTCATTTTGATTTCTGTCAAGCTCTTAGTTTGTAGTAAATCAACTTTGGCGTAGATATGTTTCTATACGTAATTCTTTCTTTGAATCAAAATTAGATAATCTGAGTAGTTGAAGTAGACCCAAATATGTGTTTCTTTTTTATAACAATGTATTTTCCTCATTTTTTTTATTCTGTACAGTACAATTTAACATTAGCTCCTCGTTCTCAGAAATCCAAGACATTTTCTTTTCTCTCCTCATATCGATCTATATATTAAATCATGCACGTAAATGTATATATATATATATTTTTTGGGAAAGCACTTTTTTGATTGTATAATTAAACAACTCATTAACCAGACTAACTTTATTTTCTCACGAAATGCTGTTATTTATTATAATATATATATACTCGGAAAAACTCAAAATTATCCATTGATTTAAAATGCTATTTGGCGCAGAGGTCTGCTCTGTCAGCGAATTTTTAAGTGACTGCTTCTCAACACAAAAACTTAAAGCTGAGTCAGTTTTTTTCTTGAAAAAAAAGAAGAGGAATGCGACATATCTATAAATGTAAACAAGTATTCGAAATTATAATGCACAAAATAACAATCTTTTATGATTAAATGAGTAAAGTTGAAATGGAACTGTTTTTAATGTAGTTGATATATATATATATATATATATATATATATATATATGGGTTATTCTTATATCAGGTTTTTATGGTTTGAGAGTCTCCCCCTTTACCTTATTGCATAGAGATATCTTGTGAAGGTTAGAACGAAATCGAATAATGATAAGTGTGTCCTTAACGTACCCAAATGTTATTTTGTAAACTTATGCAGTATTTTTTTTTCACCATTCAATCGCTTTTAATGTCCTCAAAATAAATATTTCTTCAAAACAATGATTTTAAGGATTCCAAAAAAGTTTTTGATTTAAATAACATATTAATTTTTTCAAATCGTCGTTTTTATGGAAATTACTCCATAAATGACTTTTTGAAATATTTTTTAATTTTAGACTTACATACCAAATAAAAACTGTTTTAGAATGCTTTAAATCGTACCAACACTTTGCACGAAAATGTTTTAAAATTTTATTGGACAGCTTCCAAAATATTACTTCATCTAATCATATTACACCAAACCATCTTAAAAACATATTTCATATTAAAGCAACAACATTTGAAAGCCGCAATGCTATTTTACTTCCATTTGTTCAGAAATAAAACTATTCTGTTGAAGATATGAGTAAATACTATTAAATTGCTATAAATGTTATTTATACAAATACAACTTATCTGATATAACTAAAACCGGAGTTAAAAACACGAACGCCAAATAATTTATTTGTAGATGTTTATAACTTATGCATTTTTTACTGCTTGTAAGATTTCTTCTCATTAACATTTAATTACATTAGGCTTTCAGGAAACCATATTAGCTATATTTGAATACGATATAATGGAGAATATTTGCAGCCTAATGAAGTACAGCTCACACGTAAACAAAAAAAACATGCAAAATAAAAGGGAAACTTATCTTTTTTGTGGAATATATCTTTACAATATGGTAAAATATTTATATTACACTTAGATATTTGATTATTTGTATTATTCTTATATATTTATGTAGAGAAGGTATTTCGGACCAACCCCTTTACGTAGTAGGAGAGAATATACTTTTAAATTAACATTAAGTATGTGCACATAAGAGTTATAACTTTTTTGCAACCTCATGAGTTGTTCCTTCTTATTCCTTTGCACCATTAAGATTACATTGTTCTCGTAGAGGTCAATTAAGTGTTTTTATTTTTTTATTTGCACTCTGAAACGACTTTATTTACGATTAATCAAGGTGTTTAATTGTTTTATCGAATCGATAAACAATAGGACGTCCTTGTCTACAGGTTTTTCCTAAAATTATAGGGTCATCTAAGAGGCCATCTAAAACAATAGTAGATCTACTGTTAAAATGAAGAGTGCTTGTGGGGTGGAAATACTTTTTGGGAAAATATTTCATTACATACATAGAAATTATATATATGTATATATAAATCAAGGGATGCAAGTTTTTGTCTATGACAAGTAAAGTCCCTGGCAGTCCTGATATTTCTTAAGATTTAAATAACTGAAGATTTCACCTCTAATACAATCTGGTCAAAGTTTTAATATGCTCATAAAACTTTTGAAAATGATTTAAAATGTTGCTACGAGTAATAACAAAACCCGGCGATGAATGTTTTTGGTCTAAAAAAACAACTATTGAGCACCCAAGAATCTTTTCATAAGTATAATGAGTTTTTTAAATTTCGTTTATATTTATTCTTATATTCCTTTGAATGCTTATTCTTTTTTATCCTTTACTAATCTACAAGAGGGGTACTTCTCTAATCGTAATTTTCTATCCATTTCTTCTTTCTCTGCTTCCGACAATCCAATAATTTTGAAGGTATCACATCCGCGTAAATCATGAGACATCATTCTAAATTTTATATATTTTTTATAGTTGTTCAGTCATTACTCACTTTTTTCGTAATAAATCCATCGTTGACAGTTTTATTAAGAGTTTTTTATATTTTTTTCGTATGCAAGCGTTGCGTTAAACTTTTCCTGGAGTTTCGTTCGTAGTTACAGTTGATATTTTGGCTACAGACGAGCCACTTACGAATCAAAAAAGCTTTCAAGAATTTGATATAAACTCAATCTCCAATAGTTTGTGATTTGAGGAGGGTTTATATTTAATATGTGCTCGTAGATATAGACCGTGATAAGAGTTCAAACGGATTTAGATACCATCCTAATGGCGCCACGAGTTAACCAATTCCATGCAAAATTCACATATTGATCGTGGGTGGAAAACTATAAAGGCATAACCTTTATACAACTATCTTTAAGGCAGACAATGTAAGGATATAGGTTTCTTTTCATCATGGCATGTGTTGCTCTTAGATCTTTTTGACCTCTAGTATTAAGAACACAATGTTGTTGCTTAAAGACATAGTTTATTGAAGGATAATCACTGCCAGCATTTCTTCATCAGGAGAATGTTTAGTTTTGGGCTTATTTTTTTACCATTTGATTGGGAGCGAGAACAATCATTCTTAGGGTTTTGAGAATACAAATGTGATATATATTATTTTTCTTCGCCCTTCTCCGTTATCTTTTTTCGTCATTAATTCATTGTCCTCGTTTGAGGGAGCAGTGGCTTCCAGATGTATCTCTGAAGGTCCATTGTTAGGGTTAGAAATTTATTCCGTCTCCATATTATTATTATTATGAATGGTGTCAGACGTCACATTGTTAGGATAATGTGTCCCTTCCATCCCTGTCATGGGCTTTATGGTCATTTCCTGATACGCTTCATTCTTCTGGTTATTTCCATCACTTATTTGAGACGGAGTATCCTCGACATTTACAATTGTAGGAGGTTCTCCCTTCGACTGATATCCTTCATTCAAAAGTGTTGTCTCTTTTTCGTTTACCGAAACATTGCCCCTTTCTTTACGAATTGAAACATCTATTGAGTTTTAGTTATCATTTAATTTTATAGACTTATTATGACGGTCCCTAAGCCCTTTTGCACTTCGTACAAATTAGAAAGGATGTTTTTATAATCCTTAAATGCTAAAAAATAGGACGTCCCTATAATGTAAAAATTCGACGTTGAAGATCCATTATAAAACTCTTTCAGCTTTTCATGAGAAAACTACACTCATATGCGGATCTAGTAATTTCTCCAAAGTTACGAAGCACTTCTTTACATCTATTGCCTTCACATTTTCATGAAGAGTTACTTTTTAAATTGATAATAAGATGTCCGCCATCATTTTTTCGTTCTGCCTTGAGACCTTTAACAGCCCCTTTTATATCATCGGCACTAGTATTATTAAGGTCGTTAGAGGTTTATTCATTCCTGCAACAGGAAATCAGTTTTGAGGGAAAATCAAAAAAGATACTATCCATGTACATTTTATGGGTCATATTCTTTTAAAATGGCAACATGAGCCTCTTAAAGCTGTAAAAAATAACGAAATGATCAAAGTAATTTTTATCCATTTTTTAGAAATATTAAAATAAAGGGTTGACTTTGAACTATATAAAATGACAGTTGTTAAAAAACTTTAAAATGAACGATTTCTGTTGAACTAATGATATAAATAAAGAAAAAATATGTCATTTTAACCAATATTAAATTTAATAACAAATTTAAATAAAGAAGATCGAAAATATATTATTTCCTTAGAAATGCTACAATTTGAATATTGTGTAATCGAGCATATTTTGCCATTTGGCATATTAGTTACATTTGTAACTAGTCTAAAATAAATGAATAAATAAAGAAACTATAAAAGTATATAAAAATAATAAATAAAAACATATTAAAACAAATGACCATGCAGAATGGATTATATGGGGACGCTGCGTCCAATGGCCCTGGCTGTGTGAAGGGTAGTGGCCGATCTCAAGGCCTTAGACAAGTTCTACACAGATATTGTGTGACATGCAAAAGTAGCTGTCTCCCTCCCAAGTGGTACGCCACTGAAGTTGTGGACCTCATGGGCCTCCTCGGGATGGGGAAGACAAAATCACCAATCGGGTTCCTGGCACCACCGCCCCCGTCGTTGGAGTAAAAGCATTTCAAAGTCTCCATGGCCACCGCCTTGGCGGCCAGTTTTTGAGGAGAGAAGGCCTGCTCTCTCAAGGAGGTCCCCAATGTGGATGTGATCCCGCCTCTTACATCCAACAATGCTCCTGCGGTGCCATTTATGGCGACCTGCACAGCCCTGTGCGCGGCATTTGGCCCCTTGCACTCATTATCGAATCTAGGAATTGCCACAGCTGCGGCAGCATAAGAAATCTTGCCAATCATAAATCCCTTAGCCAGCTGCCGTATGTATTTTCCTCTTGGTAGGTGCACGGCCAATCTGGAGATGAGTGCGGCCCGTTTTGCTGCTGCCTTTGCGACGTTGATGTTGTGAGGTGCTGTAGTGAAGCCGGTATCAAATTTTACCCCAAGAAACTCAATTACAAGTGTACAATTGTAATTGCTAAAAAACTTTAAAGGTATAATTTATGTTAAACTAATGAACTACAAAAAGATAAAATATGTTATTGTTTTTTATAAAAAGTGTAATAAATAACTTAAATAAAGAAGGCAATAGAATATCTTTTAATTTATTATGTATCCTTGCATTTAAATACTATAAAATTACAACTGTTAAAAAACTTTAAAAAGTATAATTCCTTTTGAACCCATGAGCCATATCAAGAAAAAAATACTTTATTAATACATTTATAAAGGATCTAATAAAGAACTTAACTTAAAAAAGCATTTTTTCATTGTTTGGAGTGTTACAAAGTAAAAGAAGGTGCTATTTTTAATACATAATTTTTTGCATAGTAGTATTATATTTTTGATAAAATTATTCATGCTTTATATTTAAAAAAAAACTTAATTGTTAAAAAATTAGTTAAAGAGTCTAACCAAAAAAATCGAATCACAAACAAAAAAAAATTATGCGAAAAAGTTATTTAAAATGATTAACTTAAAGAAAATGATACATTTTATATATCTACGAAAGATTTTACGAGTTAAAGAGCAAATGGATTGTTACCTACATGGCGAATCTCCTTAACTTAACTATCTCCTTGATCGTACACATCGACTCAAAGCAACATGTTTTTTTACTCCTTCGACAATAATATAAAAACAATCTTATATTTTATAACAATTTAGCATTTCAAGTTAACGATTTCAGCTTCTCTGATTTTCAAACATTGAAAATACCTCAGCTTAAAAAATATGATTAATTATAAGGCTAAAATATGGTGTATATTAATGTGAAAGGGTGATATAGGTTGTGGGAATAAGTTTTAATCGTTCTTACCTTTAAAAACATAGTTTGAATATAAAAATATTAAAATGAAATATTCTAAATATATTTCACCGGAAGGGACAGTAAAATATTTCAGACAATAAACGGATTCCTCGAGTGAGAAGTCTTTTTCTTTCGAGACGATCCAGTCATCGACCCATTTTCGTATACTGTCATATGAGGTGAAGGGCTCTCCTGTAAGTATCGACTGCATCGATCGGAACAACTGATAATCTGAAGGGCAATGTCTGGTGAATACGGCGAGCTGGGTAGGACTCCCCATTTCACCCCTTCTAGATATGTTCGGACAGGTTGACCAACTTGAGGCCTAGCGTTGTCGTGCTGCAAAATCAGCTTCTCGTGTATATTGCACCATTTTTCTTGAATAGCTTGTTTCAAACGCATTAGTTGAAGTCGGTAACGTTTGGAATTGATAGTTTCGGACGGTAGCTCATAGTGGACTGTATGGTTGGCACCAAAACTCTGCTAATCCTCATTGGTAGGTGGGCAAACGCGCAAGCATTTCATTTGCGGTGTCCATGTTATGGTGTGAGCTGCAGAATCATCATGAATAGTGTTATTTCAGTTTGCACAATCATCGCCAGCTTCAATCGGAAGAATAAGAGTCACATCAAGTACGCTGACTCTGCATCTCTGCTCGTAAGCCTGATGCCTCATTAGGACGAGAACCCCGTTTCAACATGTCTAGCTGATCAGAACATAACTGTAAGCAGTGAGGGTGGTGATGAACCTTTTGAACCCGACACTTCAGAACAAGAACCCCAACTTTTGAACCAGGGAGAGTCAAATGATCTGTAAGAGATCTCTCGCTGTCAAAGGCGAAGGCAGAGCTGCTTGGATAAGGCTTTAGCAGTAGAATTTACTTGAACTTAACACCAGAGCATTCATGAGGAAATAAATTTATATCTGTAAATTTCATTGAAATCCTGACCCTTAGACAATGGGAATAATTATGTAACTCGAAGTCCTGACGTGAAACAGCAAAACGGTTATTACCTCCGCCGAAGGAGGTATTGTTTTCACTGGCGTTTGTTGGTTTGTTAGTTTGTTGGTTTGTTGGTTTGTCAGCAGGATAACTCAAAAAGTACTGAACGGATTTGGATGAAATTTTGTGGAGTTGTTGGAAGTGCCAAAAGGAAGAAGTGATTAAATTTTGGCATCTCTGAGTGTAGAATTAAGGCGCCAAATAGCTAAATACTACTAAATTTTTCAAGTTAGCCTACTCTGCCAATAGATGTCGCTGTGCTGTGAATTGGGTGCCGGGAGCGTCTTCCTCTCGGAATTTCCGTCTAGGGGAACCCTCCCCCGTCTCTCTACGCCTCCCCAGTCGTGAAAAATCCGCCTCGGAAGGCTCATGACGGCGGAGGTTGCACTCTCTGAGTGTATATATGCCTCTAGTTATTTTTGAAATCAGCGTACCCAAATTAGTGTAAATCGCTTTACACATCTCCAGTAATATTATATATTTATATTTTTAATTTGTTGACCAATATGATTTGTTTTGTCGCGTACCTAGTGTATTATTCGGAACAAGATGTAAATTTGACTCTAAAGTTAGCTATAGTATGATATTTTAGGCAATGCCATACATATTTCAAATGTCCGTCTTATTAAAGTTTAGAAGGTCCTCATTACTGATCCAAGGTTTCAAATTAATACTTAAGATTAATAATTTCTACAATATTTTGAACTTATCTAAATTTAAACTTTAAAATGAAAATTGGCTTGGATCAAAGTTTATGAATTATATGTTAGATTCATAACTATAATTTTATATATTCAGAAAAGTCTGAATTTACTTTTTACAACTAGAAATTGTTGCAAATCTGAGAAAAAATCAAACAAGATGAAACAATTAATGAAATTGAACACCATTATACTCAGTTGTGGATAGAGATGAATTCTATGATTTAATATAATATATAAATATAATGATGTTAAATCCATTAGAGCATATCGACCACCAGAGTATAAATTTGTTTTCAATATGTGAATAATACTATTTTATTTCTTCATCTTCCTCAAGGCCTTTATATATACATACAATCGAAAAAATAAATAGACTCTACTCACTTTGTAAGTCACGTCCCTGTTCTAAATATCTTCTTTTTGTTAGATACCTTTCCTCATATGCATACCTTTTTTCTCTTTGAAATTTATTTGCATATAACATATATTTGTATATATTTATTTCAAAAGAGAGAAAATTGTGCTTACGTTTATATTATACATATATACTTTTAATATAAACAAACAGTGCACCCTTCCTTTGCGCGGATAATTGGGACCGAAACCGAAGAGCAAATAAACTATATCGATGAAGTTGTGTGTTTTATCTTTCGGGCTTTTATGAAAACAAATGGTCAAGTCGTTTTAAAGCATTTTTCGATACATAAACAAATAAAATACATATATGAAATCTTAACCTAACATAACTTATATCAATACTTATACTCCGTATGATTAAGTATCCTAATGCTCGTAAATGATGGCCGAAGGATGTTATTATTATATGTTTTTATTGGCTCAAAATTATAAAAATATATAAAATAGTACAAAAATCCAAGATTAAATTCATAAATTAATATTTTATATTAAATTTATTACTATTATTAACATATCCTTAGAAAAATACATCCATGTGAAAGCGAGCAACACATAAGTATGAGTTCATTTATTTGTATCACAGCACACAAATTCATAGTCATAAACAGCCGTAACTCATTGCTTTGTTTTTGGCAACACCCTCAATATAAATTGTCATCATCGAATTGAACCGGTGTGAGTGCCATTTTTTGTACCAATATATGTGCCTTGGGCCATGTTGAATAGGTAATTTGTTTTGTACAAAATTATAGAAGAAAATAATTTTCATAAAAAGTTGTTAAAGTTGTAAATCAGTAAATATTCAATAGAATAGCATATTTATTGAGGCAGCAATATTGGCAAATAGACAAGAAAACGAAAGTAGTAAATAATGGTAGTACATAGTAGTAGTAGTGAATATCTAAAACGAATAAAGTCTTTTAATAAATGACGCAATACATAAAGTGTGGAAGGGGAGTAGTACATTATTTTTTGTTTAGTATGTAGTATGTGTAGATGTGTTTTCCCGATTTAATTACTTTTATACAGTATTGAATGACATAGGGCTCCACTTTTTCATTATTATTATTATTATTGTTTTTCTTATGTAAAGTATCATATTTACTTCCATATACAAAATATATATTCACAGCACCGACGCCCACCTAATAATCCCAGTCAGTATGTCTCCCTGCTTCATTTGTTGTCCGGATAGAGGCTGAGGAATCATGGAAGTCCAAGGATCTTCAATTGATTGGAAGCTCATGGGTAAGTTGTTCCCCTTTATTTATTTTTATTAACATTAGTGAAGTTATAATAATAATACTCATTTGAATAAAATATATACTTTGAGGAACATATTTCGAAATTTATAATATTTATAATTTTGCAGGTAAAGTATTAATTGTTGTAGTTGTAAAAGTATTTGTTAAGTTTATGATGGTCAAACTTAGAAGAGTGCACGGCATTCTAAATATATGGCATCCCACAAAACAATGAATATAATGTGGTCTTTGTAATTCATAACATCGTGTTTTATTTTAACATAGAAAACAGGGGAAATCAGTTTTTAATGTGTATTTGATGGAATTCCTTCGATGTGGATATGAATAAGCATTATAAGATTAAAATTAGTCCAGTGAATCTAAGATAGCTTTTTAAAAGTGAGGCTAATCATTTTGAACCTGGTGCCTCAGCATTGAGATTTGAGCAGGCTTCCACTCAGCTAATGCCCTCCATTTTGGAGAAATGTAGTACACTTCACTTATGAACAAAAGAAATTCATAGATTCATGGATAATGTGTATTGCCAGTTGAAAAACAAATCTATATTCTCAAGAGGGTCAACGCTGTATTTGATACTTCTGTTCATTATAAAATAACACACATAAATGTTCCACTTGAAATAGCAACATACCAATTATAATATATTACTTTGGGACAAAATGCTTTAAAAATATTTCCTTGTATTATATTAATTTATTCCCATTGTCCCATCATTCTAATACATATGAATACGTTTAAGGAGTGTCTAACTGCATATTTTAAATGTTGGTGCTTCCGCGAGTTTGATAAAAATATCACTTTACAGTGTTTTAGTGGAGCTCACCAAATCAAAGAAGTATCTCTTTATATTTAAAGTGATACTTGTCTATGTCGCAGTAGAGATGGACATTCTGTAGAGTCGTTGACTCTTCTGGTAGAGATCACGATCCTAATCTCTTCTAGGAGAGATCACGATCTAATCTCTTCTAGGAGAGATGACGACATAAATATGTAAATATATTTTACGATGTTGTAAAAACTATTTATTTCATTTGCAATTTCTATTTTATATTTTTGTATAAATGATTTCATTTTTGTGTTCAAGGAAGCAAATGCGACATGTATTATATATTAATAACAATTTGATACTCCTCTGAGAAGAAAATTGGACATATTTAAATAGTTTGAATAACATCGTCATGCTATTTAGTTCGTCATCCCTTTTAAGAGATATACGAGTCGTTGATTCTTCTGATATAAATCGCAATTGTAGCCACTCCTAGGAGAGGATACGATCGTTATCTCTACCAGGAGAGTCAACGATTCTACTGGATCTCTATTTCTACTGCGACATCTACATCGAGTATTAAAATGAGAGGCAGTATGTCTTCTTGACATTGGCACCCGTGACAATTCATAGATGACATGATGGATGTTTTGTTTGTTGGTGATGACATAATTGGTACTCATCCTTTGGTTATATGGCTTGGGATGTAATTGATGTCACCACAGCACTGAACTTAAATTGATTATTTAACCGATACGCAAAGATGTAATTGTCGCAGTACACGTCATTTCCCCGTGCAAACTACATTCTGCAAGTACACTCTGTCCAGAAAATAAAGTTCACTTTGGCAATATAAGCCTTAAGGCCAAAAAGGTGACAGAGTGCATTTCTGATCTGTCAAGTGACATTTATGATCAAATATGTTAAAAATCAAATATATAAGCGCATACTTCATCACTCTTGATGAGGTCACAGACATCACCAACACTCTCATAAAACCCCATGTCATTTACACACATACAATGTACTTGTGAATAAAGACATGTCATTCAGTGGTCGGAAATATACCTATGCCATTTTGGAGCTGCAAAAGAAATTAATCGCATATTTGTAGATTTCAAGACGAGCTTCCTCTAATGTTCAAGCGGACGCATATGCCTGTTATGCGAAATTCATGGTTGAAAAACTCTTCTTCAACTTGAACTTCAATAAACTCGAGTCCAGACCTGTACTAGTGATCATATTCCTGCTATAAAAGGGTTTCTCAGCTCTGAGAGAGGAAGTATTATAAGGTCTTTAGCAGTAAGATGTGGGTAAGAGAAGCTTGTATGTTCAAAATTCCTTAAAGTTAAAGATCAACTAATACAAACATTTCTATATTCGATATTATAACTATCTTGATTTCTGCATTTGTTTATTGATTTTGAATAAACTTATTTTGTGTTTTAAAATGTAGCTATATGAGGAAAACCTTATGTAGCCTCACCTCACTCAGCCTCGGCCTCGAGGTAAATTGAGTTCGAGGCCCCCTGCTGTAATATGTGTGGTCTAGTCCATAAATGCAGTGAAAATTGACCTAAGCAATTGGAGGGCGACAGCTGACTATTTTGTCGTGACGTTATTTTGTAAAGTGAAAAATCATATTCTCAAGGAAGTTATCGTGTTTGTGCCATCCACTCTTGCTTTAATCCTCAAGATGCACAATATTTTGGATTTCCGACGAAGGATCTCGATACCCAACGTCTGTGAATCCTTTCATAAATGCAGCAGTCAAAGAGACCATGGGTGCTAAAGCAACACATAGTGGCGCTGAATATCTTTGTAATTGTTATGGTATTGATTGTGGGGAAAGACAGCCAAATCAAAAATTTAAGAGTGAGACTTCAAAGGTCAGTAATAAATGTGTATATTATTTTACTACGAAACAAAGCGTATAATGACATCAGAGATGTAACATCACTCTCCCTTATATCATAAAAAAGTTGTCACTCTCATTACCAATAATGGAAATCATAACACATACATAGATATCCAGGGCTACAATTTGTTGCTTCGGCACTCGATATTCTCTGTAGCAGTTGTATTGATTAGTTTGATATGGGCCCCCATCGGTAGCTGATCGATTTTCAAAGTATTACTCTTTTATTGAAGGGGCTAAGTTCTTTATTTTTTTATTTTTTTGACTTTATTGATATTTTGTGTAATTGCATATGAGTACACATATAAATAAACATTTTAGTTTAAAGTTACTACACAAAATAAAAGGCATATCATATTAATAACAAAAATAAAATACACAACGGTAAAAAATCTCAAAAAAACACCGCAAAATGGACAAATAAAATAATCAAAAAATAAATATGATGATTTCTGTAAAACGTAAAGCATTTTGAGGTCCTACGCTGAATTCACATAGGAGGATGGGTAGAAATTCACCACCTCTCCAGCAAGCTTCCTCCGCTCTCCCTACGCGACGCCATGGAATCTTGATGGTGAGGGCCGAATACCGAACTGCCTAGATATTAAGATCCTCCTCAGATTTTCTTCCCTGACGAGATCCCCCGAGGCTAAGTGCTCGGCCAGTAGGCTTTTACAGCTGGAGAGAGATAATTCCATGGCTCTCGTCTTGACAGCCTTGTGAAAATTCGAAGTAGAAAGACCAAAGAGAAGTATAGGAGCATTTGTGCGTCTTTTATATGATTTATATTAAATTTTATATATTCTCTCAAAATCTTGAGGAAGGGACAACTATAAAATGCATGCATAATTTAATTAAAGATATTTCCACATTCCTTCATGGAGTATAAAAGAACGAGGATCTAGAGGATATTTGGAATTGTGCCGTAAATAGCTTTCCGGAAACAATTTTATAAATGGAGGATAAGATTCTTCTCTTCCAACATACGGATAAATTTAATTCTTTCAAGTAGAGATCTGCAACTTTGTCCGCTTCCACACTTGCATTGGAATCAAAGTACATCTTCACATGCCATGGGATGATTTTATTTTTATATACCAAATTCCAAAGATACTGCAAATATCAAGCTCGTGAGTTCATTGTATCATTTTATTCAATGGTGGTCCTTTTTCAAATAGGACGCTACATTGAATTGTCAATTGGAAAGACGAATTCATCGATTGAGCAAAACCAAATGAGGATGTACCAGAATTTTGATTACCGTACACATAAGTGAAAATAACATTTATAAGTCTAAATAATGAAAATAACTTTTCAATGTATATGTCCATTCAGATCCACGAGCATTTTTTATGGTTTAAGTATCAACAGAATATTTGAAAAGGAAACACGACCACTATTGAATGAAAAGTAATGTTATGTAGCAAAATACAGAATCAAAACATGATTAATAGATTTCATGAAGATTCAACTACTAATTTCCAAAACTAAATTTAATGCTCTTTTAATTTGGTTATAAAAAAAATAAAAAATAAAAATAAGACAACAATAAGAATGTCTTTTTATTCCTCAAATATGTGCCTTTGGAGTTAATATTATTATTTTTTACTCTAAATTTTGTATACTTTTGAAGTAAATTAGTTTTCTTAGAACTCTAAATATATATTCTTGAAATATATACAATGACACAAATTTTAGGGGCAAACTAAATTACTTTTTATTTTATATATTTCACATCTGTGTCTAGAAATTTGTAAAACTATCATATTTTTCGTTTCTCTTCAGCTAACATGACTTCAGAGTCGTTTAATGGCTCCGACGGATCACTGTTTCTACCCAGGGTCATTGAGAATATTGCTTCTGCTGACATTTCGAGGGAGTTCCCTGGACTCAAAGATGAACCAGGAGCCATTAAGTTGTTTACCCTTGCCCAACAACCATACAGTATTTGCTTCAATACGACGGAGCTATCAATTTGGGACTCTGGTAAGAATCCTCTTTCGATATATATATATATATATATACATACATACAGGGTTAGCCGAATTAGTGAAACATCGGATTGTAAGTGCAATAACTTTCTTAATATAACTCTGAGAGGTTTTCTAAGGATATAAATTTATGTGACTGGGACCTTTTTACATCTGCTTTGTTGTTTTCACAACTTTTTATCGAAAAACAACGACGAAATGGACCTTGAAAACAAGCGAATGGCCGTCCTCAAGTTGTTGTACACTGTTCAATCCCAAAAGACTATTATGAACATGCTTGGGGTAAGCCGTACATTCATCTGGCGTACTAAAAAATTATCAAAGAGACGGGCAGGCCACAAGGAGGCCTGGACAAGGAAAGAAACGATCAGTGAAGACACCAAGGATGTCCAAGGCCGTCGCCGGCAAGATACTTCGTAACCCGTCCGCTCCATGAATAAGATGGCTAAGGAGTACGATGTATCTGCGAGGACCTTCGGGAGGGTGGTCAAAGCTGACCCGGTTATGAAGCTGTTCAAGTACAGGAAATGCATCTACTAAACGAGGCCACCAGGGTCAAGAGGAAGGCAAGATCAAAGTTACTGCTCATTAGGTACGCAGACAACCCAATTGTTGTTGTGATCTTCTATGATGATAAACTTGTCGAGACCACAAATAAATTCAATCCTCAGAATGATCGTATATTGTGCAAGGATGCCTCCAAGATCCCAGAGAACACCAGAAACGTCTACCGGATGCAGAAGCCGGCATCTGTGATGGTCTGGGGGTCAGTGGCCTCCAATGGTAAAAATCACCCTTGCTCCGGATTCCAGACGGTGTTAAAATCAACTAGATCGTGTACTTGGACTTTCGGAAGACCAAAGTATTCCCGTAGATCCATGAAGAGTATGGTGGAGTCCCTGTCTGCTTCCAGCAAAACGGAGCTCCGGCCCATACTGCAAAGATTGTGCAGGACTGATGTGCAGCCAATTTTTACAACTTTTGGAGCAAGGAACTTTGACCTCTCTCATCTCCTGATTGCAACTCCCTTGACTTTGCCAAGTAGGGATGGTAAAGAGGGAGGCCAATGCTGAAGCAAGGGCCAACAAGGACCAGCTGATAGCCGCAGCTGAGGCTGCCTGGAAGAAAATTCCCGAGAAAATTGTGCGTAACACTTGCACTAGTGTGGCCAAAGGCTTAGGGCTTTAGTTCGTGCAATTAGTGAACACGTGGAATAATTTTGTAATACATATTTTGAAGTAGTTTGTTGTGACACAAATTTATAAATAATATATTTCCTAAATTGCGTATCTTGGGAGCTATTGTCTTATTTCCATGTTTCACTAGTTCTGCCTAACCCTATATATATATATATATATATATATATATATATATATATATATATATATATATATATATATATATATATATAGGTATATACCTTATATATATAAACGGTGTTAATGATATTTTATATCAATTATATTCCGACTGAAGCTGAATTAAAAGTTTGGTTTCGCAAATATTTTTTTAAAAATATCCCCAATTTATTTATATATTGATACTAACATAAATGCTGCCTGTGAGGATTTTTATACAAACAAAACATTTTTTCTACTTAATCTGATCAACGAAGAAGCACACTCCGTTAACCTAGATCATTTGTTTCGTGAAACTAAAACTAGTAACAAACTACTGTCTTCAATTGTATACTTAAATCCGTGATTATTAAATTTGGCAATGTATTTGCAACGTATTTCTGCTTATTAAGATTTGTATATAATTCACCCATATTTTGCCTTAATAGTCCAACCGTAATAGTGTATTGAATATTAAAATGACGAATATAGAAGGCGATCATGAATCAATCATTTATTTAAGCAAAGTGGGAAATTAATGTATGATGATTGAGACTCAGCAAGTTTTAAGCATTTTTTTTTTGCCTATATGGTTCGACAGAATTGCATCCGACTGGATATAAATAAGCATTATAGCATTAAAATTAGTCTATCGAACCTAGGATCTTATCAATGAGGTAGAACAAAATGACCATCCCCTCTGGGGATTCGAACCTGGGGCCCCCAACATTGAGAGTTGAACACGCCTTAACACGCACGGCTATCGAGCTCCCTTAAGCATATTATATTTTTGATCTGCGTTTTATCCTTCTATATTTTTTTCTTATATTTTCAGCTCTCAACTGAATCAAATCATATAAGTCAAAAAATAATACCAATGTAATGTCATGCTAATCATAATTTACAAAAGTATTAATATTCAAATTATTTTTTAAAACATGCCGGCCTTGTTTTTTATTTGATACATAGAACATTACGATTAAAATCTAGAAATATTCCGTAAATATATGTACATATCTATGGTTTTTTATGTTCTGATACTTCAGAAAGAAAGAAATGGTGACAATTCCAAACAAAGAAACCGCTACTGCGCCTGAAAGAAGTTGAATACGAATCTTTCATATTTTCTTACTTTAGGCAAGTAACTTCAATTCTGATGTCACAAAACATAATATTATATAAAAATAAATGATGTCAGGCCAATAATTCATTTAATAGTTTGTCATTGGGAGGTAAAAAAACATTTTAATTTAATGATTTAATTGGTTCTCTTAAATAGAAACATTCGGGTTTTTAACCAAATAATGTATTTATATAAATATATGTGCCTATTTTTGTACATATAATTTTTATATTATATGTGTATACATTTAGAAGAGGGAAGAACGTTTAACTCTCTGTTGTCCTCTGCTTCGATTGAAAGGATATAATTGGATGTATTGTTAACGAAGGTGTAAATGATTAACACCTTCATCTTTTAAATCTAAATGTACTTCATTGTAGGAAATTATTTGTATGTATAAAAAGTCTCTTTGAGACTAGAGAGAAAACATCTGTCGCCCCATCTGGTGTTACATTTATAAATAATTAATAAAAAGGGACAGATAGGATCAAAGAGACAGAGAGAGCTGTCCGCTACATTATACCTAATATAATTATAGCGTGTAAATTAATGCATGGACCAAGGATATTTTCAACGCCCTCTTACATATGAAATGGGGAACTAAAATGCTCATAAATATCAAAATTCATGCAATTTCAACCACAATTTAAATGTATGACAAATAACATTTATCCCTCATTAAGATTTTTTTAAAGTTGTTACTATAATTCATAAATAAAAGATTAGCTACAAGCCAAATGTCTACCCAATTTTTTAAATTGTATTTTGTGTATTTTATGTAATACAATTTTAAATAAAGACCTTTAAAAACCTGCCATCCCTCAAATAGTCCCATTCCAGGGATTTTTGATTAAGCTAAGATTTTTTGGGGTGAAGCTTCTATGCCAGAGATGTTTTGTTTTTTGCTTAATATATTTATTTATTTGCTAAAATCCATACAGAGTAAAAAAAAAAGAGTACACTAGAAAGTAAGAGATAAAAAATATAATCTTAAGACAGTTACGTTAAAAACAAAACAAAAATGAACATTATAGATCAAAATTACTGTCTAAAGATAAAACCATAAAATAAAATGACTTATTAAAAACGATTTCTTATCAAAATAAAAGTTGATGTCGTCATATTGTCGATTTGAGTTTGAGGTATTCGAGAGAATATGAAGGAATAAGCTTTATCAAATCTCCGGCCCATGTCCATGGCGTCGCAGATGAATTGGAATTTTTTTAGAAGGCTGAATAACGAGCCGCTGCCCCAATCTTAATTGGTCTAAGGTCTTCGATTCGAATATTAGAGTTATTTGTCAATCTCTTCTCAATTAATGATTTCATGTTGAGCATTGCAAATTCAACAGCCTTTTGATGAGGAAAGATCTTTCTGCTTCTTCTGAATGCTCAAAAAAGAATTGTAGCTCTGATCACGTTCGAAATTAAGTTCATATTACCACAAACGATTAGATGTTGATCGTATTCAGTAGAGGACAATCCACGAAGGCGTGCAATGTATTGTTAAATAAAAAACCGCAGTTATTGCAAGGATAATAAAATTTGATGAGGTCTGCTGATATTTGGAATTGAGCCGTGAATTTGGACCCGTCAGCGATTCCACAGGTTGAATTATAAATTATTTTTTCCCATGACGGAGGAAGACTTAGAAGATTTAAAAACTTTCCCGCTATTATTGGTACTTCATTCAATGTTCGCTTATAAAATATTAGTTTTGAAAACCACGGCATAGAAGGGCATATGGTTTTTACAGATCTCTGAATTGGAAACCGAAACCTTCTTCTGCCAAAAGTGGAATCCGATCTCAGGTCATGAAAAGTCAGAGATGTTTTAATTTCAACCATATGAAGCATAATTGCACATAAAAAAGAATATAGACCTTTGAATACGAGAAGGCCCTTAATAAAGACATGGACGAGAGATTGCAGCCAGAAAGAGTAGAAATCGAAGCAACGAATATTTCTGAGTCCTTGGGCAACTCAAGAACAGCAGAAACCGTCTTAGTTGGTACATCTGTTATCTCCAATTCGTTATCTGAAGTTACTCCTGTCGATGGTACCTTGGAGGAGCCTTCAAAAGAGAGAGATCTAGAAAAGGATGAAGTCAATACCATGAATTCAACTGTATCTACACCAAACAGTGTTGGAGATGAAAGCGTTATAGAAGTAGAAGCTGAGAAAGAAAGGGACTTTCCTGTCTCTTAAAACTACGTTATAGTTACGAATTACAATATTCCGATTTCAGGGGCACCTCTTACGGATGAACTGTCCTCAGGTATGAGGAAGTTTGATTCAAGAGGTCACGAGAAACCCAAAAAAAACTCCAACCTGCACATTTCAATTCCGAAGCCATTCTGAATGATAGGACATGATCCCAATCATCTAAAAGAAGCAGGGAAGTGAGGGACAAATCTTAGAACAAAGATATTAACCTCAAGAAAATTCATAAGAATTAAATTCAGTCATCATCAATGAAAACCCGATCCAAAGACAAGATTGGTTTGAGAAACCATTGTTTTTATTCAAATATCTCAAAAAATATCAATGAACTCACTTCATCAAAATTATTTTCGAGCAAAAATCACCGATTTTTCTGCAAATAGCATATCGAATGAAATGAAATCGAATATGGGTCTCAAGAGGATCATTTCCTCTCAAAACAAGAGAAACGACGTCACGATGATCTTTTAAAATCTGTTTTCTCACTTAATCCTGATATAGTTTGCCTCAGGACATTAAAAAAGAGTTTCTTCGTCTTGTCCCATTGAATGTTTGATTTGTAAGGCCGGGCGCTATCATGTGTTTTTCACAGGAAAAAATTCAAGAAGAGAGTGTAACCTTCATAACGAAAAAGATAAAAACAGTTGAATGCTTTGGAAAGTGATTGGCACAAACTATGCGTATCGACAAGCAACATGAACTTTTGTATCATTATCATGATGGGTTCCGAGCCCTTCAAAGTCTTCCTTTGATCATCATAGGCGATCTTAATGTTGACTTGGACAAAAATAATGAGAATTACCCTAATGTTGATCTGCTTAACATCTTAATGGCTAAATAAAATTTGGTTCACGGTAAAAAAGAAATAATCATCCAACATGCATTCGTGGAAGAGTCGATCTTTATCTTCGCGAATTGACCACGTTTTTGTCTCACCATCAGTGTTCAGACAAATTAAATGGATAAATTATAAGCCTGAGCCATTCACAGATCACTTAATTTTAGAGGTCGAGATGGAGTTTTCCCCCGGTAAAACGTCCTTCAAGGTTCCCAAGTGGATTCTAAAAGAACCCAAATTTAGAGAAAAACTAAGAGCAAACATAGAAGAAAGCTTCAGTCAATATATGTCTTCGCATCAAACAGTCTCTGTTTTCAATAGAGTGATTCGTTTCTCTACCTTGAACTTCTTACATACACACAGAAAACAGGAGAGGGAAAGACAGAAGAAGATTGACAGAATACTCAGTGACAGTTAATCCTTACTCCAGACTTTCACAGCGGAAGTTTTTAATTCATATAAAATTGCGGAAGTGGCAGAGTTGGAGATGGCAAAACAAGTGGAAGCAGAATGTGACCCTTTTTCAAGGTTGAAAAATCCACTGATTCATGGCAAATATTCTGCAAAATCCATATCAAAAATTATTCTCAACGATTCTTTCCTTACTCGTCCTAAATACATTCTTGACTGCTTTTATTCACAATTCCGGAAAATTGTTCATCCAACTTTATCAACTATCCCATTTTCGCATATTATTCCCATAAACAGATACTTCGATCAGTGAAGAAATTGCTGCCAAAAAGAGTTTTTCAACCCTGTGCGAGCTCTTCTGCTAAATGGATCGTCAGTGATAACGTTAGGAGGTCTGGATAGTAAACCAATTTTGCTAAGGACAAGCTGTGGATGTCCGACTGCACCCTTGCTCTTCATATCCACTATTAAAGAACTTGTAGACGAGCTAAAACGAAAATATAGCCGATTCGGTATCCAATATAATGAATCAAAAAATCTTATTGACCTTTACTCGGATGATATTACTCTGACATTACAAGCCAACTCGGAGGCGCAATTAAAAAAAAGTTGAAATTATTCCTAAAATTTTCGATAAGTTAAAAGTAAGATCTGCATTAGAATTGAACGGATCTAAAACTTTCGTCTTGCCTATAGGTTTATGGGGTCCTTTGGAGGGTAAGATGATCGTAATTGCTTCGTGAAAAAGAAGGTTTCGATCTTAGGAATTGACTGGGGTCCGAGGGCATTCTCGAGAACAATTGGAATAAATAGTCCTGCCTCATCAATAACCGGATCTTAAGTTTTACACGGTTTAATCTCCATATCTACCTTTTTTATAATTGTATGATATGTAAACAATTTTAAACCAAGACCCTTAAAACAAATAACTCTTATTTATTAGCATTTAAATTTATTCATTTTAAAATTTCTTAATGAAATGACTTTAGAGACATAAATACCCTCCTATCTCTCACTTTAGCTTCTAATATACTTTATTTTCTCCAGTTAATGAACTAAGATAAATACACAAAATCTGCTAATATCAAATAAAACATTTTAGGGCATTGATAGAGGCTTAGATTGAATTCAATCAAATCTGTAGACTTTTTGTCAAGACTTGTGGATCCAACTGAATTGCATAGCTGGACAAATGCTTTGCTTTTTTTGATAGAATGATTTAATTGTTTATAAAATATATATACTTTTAGCACATAAATTGTAATTTTTTATGTTTGATAAACCTTCTACATTCATACTCTAGATTCATTCAATATTCTTCGCCTAATTTTGCACGCTTGAGTTAGTAATTAATTAAGGAATATTACCCTAGAGAAAAATGATAATATTTCTTACGATTTTTATGCATCACTGATACAGTGATAAATTAGGAAAAAAATATTCATTATTAATATTATATTATTTTTTAATATTATGTCATTATATTTTTTTTTCTTTCATCAAATCTTTCTCAACATGAAGTAATTGTGTATATATAAAAAATAGACATTGTAGTCTAAAATTAAAACTTCATAAAAGATTAAAACAACTTTCTAACATCAAATACAAACTGAATGCACGACAATAAAAAAATAATAAGCATTTGTAAAATTTCAATAACTTTTTATTATTTTTAAAAGATGCTTTGACTTTGTTTGAAAATACTTCATTTCATTGGCGGCGAAGGTCCGGAGTTGTCCAGAAGCGACGGTTTCTTTAGGAAAGGGCTCCATATCTTGCTGCCGCTGAGAGCATGATATGCTTTAAGTTCCTCAGATCTGATACATTCGTATACAGTTAACCTTTTTGCTATAAGTGTTTTTGCATTTATGATTGTATTTATAATCGCTTGAAAAGTATCTGATCGTTTTTTTTTCCTATATTAGGAAAGCCAAACAATACAATGGCTTTCTAAATGTTATTGGGACACTTGTCCATTCCCTTAACATTAAGAATAAAAAGGACTTTAAAATTGACACCACAGGGCAATCCGCAAAGTCATGCAACGTTTGGACACATAATTTGCAACAGTGCTTGCGATGATTTCTAAAAATTATCCAATAGAGGAAGTCTGTAATTGGGCAGTAAATTTTTCCCCATCATGAATCCCTGACGTGAAACGCATAATTATTTTCCTCCAATCATCAGGAAGCTCCAGTAAATCCATGTAAAAGTTTATTAATCTATTGACCCCTTCCTTGAGATTAGGAGGCTTCATCTTGAGATGCCAGGGACAAGGTAACCTATGCATTTTAGCAGCTCTTTGAAGAGGGTTTTTAAATCTCCCATCCTCACAGAAATCGAAGGAGTGTATAACTAAAATCATAAGCCCCATGAGCTAGTGCTAAATCCTCTAGAAAAGATGGGGCGCCCAATTTTTAAAGAATAATGGTTTGCTAGCATTTTGATGAATTATGTCCATTCTACTTTCTCCACTATATGCCGGACTAATCTTCCAAATTATTCGCTGGGCTGCTGCCCATACTTTTGATAAAGATTCTGTTGTTTTATAGTTAAAACAGCTCCAAATAAAAGTCTTAATAAAGACTACACTTGGTGATACCTCTTCTCCATTCTGTGTCTGGATTTTTGGTTAAGTCGATAAAAACTTTTACAAAAGTCTTAGGAATAATAAAGGATAAAAGGCTTAAATCTCTACCCATTAGAGACTTTGGTCTCTTAAGAGCAGGGAGATAGGCATCTCTTATGAAAAATACCTTTTCTGCTATCTGGAATTATTTCCATGTTTATCCCTGTCTTGTTTTCATGCTTTTAATATCCTGTAATACACACATTACGTTGTATTTTTCATAGATTTGATTGAATAAGTCTCTTTTAACACTAGGTGGACGAGCGGGTTATTTTAACCCGCAACTTTTTTTCAAGGTGCTGGCTTTTTTACATTATCATACTTACATGAATTTTAATGTACATATAAGAACTATATATGTTTAAAATTTAAACACTGTATCTATATTATTCACTAGTTTATTTGCACTTATACCTAGAGAGACGAGCGGATCATTTCAAGCCGCGCTTATAAAAATTTGAATAAACGTAAAATATTACTGACATAGTGTTGTGTACGGGTAACAAAGTTGTAACGGGCGTGTATAGATTTCGTTGAACATCAGCAAAACCAAACGAATTAGCATGTTTGGAAAAGTGTTACCTATGCTCATGTACATAGAGTAGAGCAGCTTTAGCTTCATCTCAGAGCTTTTGTGCTTACAACCTGCCAACATGTCACGAAGAAAACGTTTCACTGTCGACAAAATTCAAAAACTTCTTTGTGCAAGGCGTCTCTTCATGAAACAACAGTCCTGAAGAATAAGAATTTGAACCTCACTGTAACGAAGCCAACCCCAGCAAAAAATTATTCTTCCTCACTGATATGTCCAGTAGAATATTATAATCAAACAAAATATGGAGTTGATGTTGTTGATCAAAAGTCGAGATTATACAGTACCAAGGTATCTTCTCGTCGTTGGGCGCTGCAGGTTTGTGTGGTACAAAGATGTAACCGGTGCTAACATTTCAAGACGAGATTATCAAATAAAGCTAATATCCGAACTGAAAGTACTTGCTGAAGACTGTTTCGATGTTTAGAAGGAATCTGATTCTGATTATATTCCTCTTATTGTCAAATGAACTGCACATGAAAATCTAGGAACAAAAAAACCTGCTGTGAAAGATGAAAGCACCCTGTTTGTAGAAAATGGGCTTCGCACACAAGAGTAATTTAAGAAATGTTAGTACGCATTATATTGTATTTTTCGGCACTTATGTAGAGTAACCATGTTATTGTGACATAATGTCTACTATAAAAGGATATATAGTGAAAACCTTGTTTTAATGCAATAACGAAAATACTTCAAATATAAACTTAAATTCTACACAGATTGTAACCTGAAAACATAAAACAATGCAAAATATATTTCAAAATACATGATAAAGTCCTTGAAAAAGATTTATACAAAGCATTTATAACCTCTAATACCGTATGCTAATAAATAAAGGACTTTCTTAAGCGGGTTGAAATAACCCGCTCCGTCCACCGAGGTAGTAGTATGATTGCCGTCCAAAACAATCATCGAATAAAAGTTACACATATTCAACAATTTAGTTTTGTTTCAGCTGTTGTTTGATATACTATTATGAATTTGGTGAGGGTTTCATGTAAAATAAACTTTTTAAAGTATACTTAAAATAAATTTTAAAAACTCTTTTCTCATGGGGTCTGTTTATTTTTAGACACAATTTGACTACTTTTCAATCAAAAATATTTATATACGAAAAAATAAAAAGCTATTAAGCTTTAACTAATACTTTTCTTTTTTTGTAAATAAAGTATATTGTTTGGCACATAATATAAAATGAAGGACAGGTATTTAACAAATTTTAATTAATTAATACTGTATGAAATGCAATGTTGGCGGTATAAAAACCATTATTCTAGCTTTGAAGTTGTACAATAGACTTGAATTGAATTTTTTTAATCAGATTGATATTTTTTAAATATATAAAACAATAATTCGCAATTACAAGGACTTTTCAACATTAATTTAAATAGTAACATTTTCTACATTCGCTTATTTTTATTAGGTTATGAAATTGCTACTTAAAAATTTTGTCAGTGCTTGTCCTTATATTAAAGTAGCACACAAATGAAGATTATTCGTGTATATCTACTTATTTGAACTAGTTTGTATAAAAATAATAAGAAGAAGAAATCATAAGTATTTTGAAATTTGATAAAACATTATCTTAATTATTTTTTTATTTTCCCCATTGTTGTTATTTTTTATGGCGTTTCTCAGTGTTTAGCTTATGATGAGTACTGCTAATTTACAAAATATTATATATTTTAGACTGCATCTCCCCGAATATAGTTTTACATAGAAATCTACAAAATATTTAAAAGCCCGCATTGACTCTCTAACCCCGTATTAACTATGTCCAAGCCTATGAATATAGAAAAACCAATACAAAGCCACCACACTAACTGAACCCCATACACAGCTTGCTCTATGCTTTTAATAAAGTTGTATTCTAACACATCAAGAAGAGTATCCAATAGTATCAATAAATAAAACAGTGATCAAAGAATTAACAAAGTATCCATACTACAAAATAGGAAATAGATCCTATTGCTCCTTTGAACCCACCTGAATTATTTATTTATTTGAAGAATCTAACTTCTTTATTGTGTTACCCTAATGTCCTTTATCAAATATAGGAATATTTGTTTTAGATTGTATCCCTTAGGGATTTTAACTTATCATCCGATAGTCTTTTTTTCTTTTTACTCCTCCTTTTTACATACAATGTATGATGGTTGTTTTAAAAGACTTTTGAGTGGGCATATAATTAATATGTAAGTAAATATGAGGAAAGCCAACACATTTGAAAAATAATAATATTGCTTCAAATACAGTTTTATTTTTAAAATAATACTTGCTTGATAATTTTTAATATTTCTTGGCTTTTTGCATATAAAAAACTTAAATATTCTACTTTATTTGAGGTTGCTAATCACAATCTGTCACTGGTTTTCCTTCATCACGTCTAGTTTTTCCACTTGTGTAATAGGCCATATTTAACAAAATTGTCAACTTTAAATCATTTGCCTACATAAATGAATGATGAGGTTACTTCAATCAAAGTAATTACTTAGTTGCTGTGAATTATTAAGAAATTGAGTAGTAAGGTGAATAAATAAATACCTTATCGGTACCGTAATAATATCGTATTATTGTAGTGTTTTAAATGTAGGAAGAATTTCAGGTTCCCTACCCGGAAACAAATTTTAGCGCTACATTTTGGAGCAAGACTGTTGGCACATATTGAGAATAGCCTGTTAAAGCAACGGATACGTAGCAATGCAACTCAATATGCAAGGGTATGTTTGAAAGAATTATTTTTTGAAGCAATTTGAAACAAGATTTCAGAATTTCAGTAATACCTCAGTGTCTTTCTGCAAAATTTGTCTTTTGATGTAGTATGCAGTGAGAGTAACATCTGTACTTCCCCTAGACACTTTCCATGATTGCTATGGCATTATTACCTCACGAAGAAATATCTGTCCCCTGAAACATCCTGTAATGTAAAGCCTTACCCATGCATTTCTGCTCCTTTTTTGGTAGCTAGTAAAACTTAAGACTTCTTTGCTGTTGTCAAAATGTTAAAAATTGTCATAACCATTTTGAACTACTCGTTGGTTTTAAGGAAAGTAACATGAGTATTTGCTAAGTTTTGGCAATAAACTTGTGTATTGCCCGATTTATTTTAGTTAATTATTTTTGACACTTGTAAATAATTATATGCAAATAAAAAGGCAAACCTGTTTTGTTCTTCGTAACAAATCATAATAATATTTAATGCAACCTCAATTAATCCCTAAAAACAGTTACTTAATATGATCAATACGTCGTCCTACTAAATTGATCTTTTCTTTACTTTCATGCCAAATATCGAAATTATAAAAACTGATCTGAAATGCATTGACCTATACCAAAAATATATTACATATTGATTATAGTAAATAGACTCGAAACAAAAAAATAGCCGCTTAAATAGAACACTAAAAATCATCAATTTTGAAATATGAAGCCTATTTTTTCGAATACTACGAAAGATATATCATTATAAAACTGATTTGAAATGCATTGACATACTAGAAAATAAATACTACTGACATTTGCGGTTATTCTTACTTTGCACGAAGATAACTGGCCAGAACCATTAAAATGATGAAAATCCTGATTTTTAAAAAAGGCCCTACAGTCCAAACATTTTTTTCGGAGGATATTTGAGTGGCATTTTTGGAATTTACGTAAAAAATGGGACTCAAATTAGAAATTTCAGCCCAGGGACAAAATCCTGTTACATAGTGCCATTGTAAAGAAGTAACAATTCCTTCGTGTTCTGGTTTGTCTATTTTTAGAGTGAAGACTCCAAAACTTCATAAGTATAATAAGAAATGGTAAAATATCTTAATTTATATTAAATTTTTTTACCCTTTTGCAGCCGTCCCCATTTAAAAAGGATCTTGTTATCAGAGAAGAAGGCTAAAGTGTTTGGAGAGATTAGACAACTCTTGCGAGATGAAAAATTTAAATCTCCAATGAACTCTGTTGAAGTAATAGCGTGGAAGGTTTTTCTAATGTTGTCAAAGTTTTTCTTAGAAAAAGGCAGCTAACTTAAACGAGTTAGCTGTTTTCCTGATTTAGAATGCAATATTAGCATAAAATTCCACGAACTAAAAAGTCACTTTGATTATTTTCCAGAAAAACCTTATTTCAATGAGTGAAGAATAAGAAGAAAACTTTCTTTAGAATATTGCTGGAACCTTGTCAGACACAGGCCCCAAACTATTTACAAAAGACATGCTCTGAAAAGACAGCTTGAAGCAAATAAACTTATTCATTTGCTTCAATCTGGTTATTGTTTTGTTCATGTATTACCATTAAGGTTTCATGATTTGAAACATATTTGTTTATGTTTGCATTCTTAAATAAAAGTTAAGATAGTGATTTTAAAATGTATTTAGAAATCTAAGGAATAGTTTGGGTTGCCTTCGTCGAATATTATTACAAGAGCTTCAGGCCCAGTCAAAAAGAAAAGAAAGAGTTAAACCACTAAACAAATTTATGGAAGCCCTCTGGAAGAAAAAAAAAAACTTTGGTAAGGAAGTCAGAAGACGTTATTTCTATTATATAATACATCCGGCTGAGAAAGTTTCGTTTTTAACACTGATGGGAAATGTTGGTAGGCATATGGACGACGCCTTCGCAAGGGTCAATAAAAAGAGTTATTTTTAGCAGTTATGGGGGTTGATTAAAAATTGCTTTTGACAGTAGGTCGCATCCATACATTTAAAAAAGTCTAAAAAATCATGGATTATGCCACAAATACTTGGGTGGCCTATGACTGCTAAACTTAAGTTTCTGAAAGGTTTTTCTTTCTATGTGGTTCCGACGAATTATTCAAATCATTATGGAATGAATCGTTTGAAAATATACAATTAGAAAGAGGGAGTGGATAATTGAGGAGAAGAGAGGCAAAGGTCCATATACAGTACTGGAATCATCCCGCCAAAAAACTCTATTTTTGCATGAAAATGAGTCCATATTTGAAGAGATAGAATATAAGTGATAGTAAAAATAGTGTTGAAAGGAGCCAAATTTAGAACATAAAAGACTTGGGTTTTTAGCAAACACATCTACAAAGAAAAAGCTTTGTGGATGATAATATTTTATTGTTAATCACTTTTAAACGAAATGCAACAAGAGAAAAACAAAACATTGTGATCAAATTTACTTGCGTACGGGAAAAGTCGGACGAGGGATTTTTTTCTTCATATAGGTGAAGTTTTATTTGAGGAATTATATGAGATAAAAGTTGTTTTTCCTGACACATATATAGAAAAGAAAGAAGAATTTGGAGAGAATGCTTTAGGTTGTGAAATAATTAAAGACCTACTTTCAAACGATCTGAAATTCCACTTATCATGGTTGAAATACAGGGTCGTGACTATGTTAATGCTGTGGCCTTGATAGCCATATATGGAAGGACTATGGAGGAAAGAACTTGTTTCCTTTGCAAGACATAAATGAACACAAAGTTAATAGTGTTCGTATGTAGTCCGGATATCAGGACACTTAGTGACTATCTTTTAAAATAATTTTAACTTAGTATTAAAACCAAGATAATTTTTCTTAATTTATATGGGTCTTTATTACAACAAAGTTAATTTTGACAAAAGCAAATTTACAGTTTTATTATAGAAATTCCGATCTGCTAAGATCTGCTAAATGTTAGAAATGTATATTTTTTATTTATATAGTTAAATATTTGGTTGAGATATAATTGTTCTCTGTACAAAAAAATACTAATCAAAATAGCTTCACTTTATTAGTAGTACAACACAGTTAAGAAGTTCAATATCATATTTGGATATAAATAATAGAAAGAATTACTCTTTTTGTTAATTTATATACCATTTGTCAAAAAGATTGTTTTTAGTATGTCAACCATAAGATTTAGCATTTGACGTATTGAGAAAACGTATTTAAAAGCCATGAACAAAATAGCACATAATGAAAATGATATAAATGCATTGATACATAGCTATGATTGTAAATGAAATAAAATAAAGTGCACGATACAACTGCTATGATTGCTATGTGTTAAGCCTTGCGTGATAAGAACTCATTTAAAAATAGAAAGCCCTTTCACTACAAAAGCACATAATGATTCCATTATAATAATGATACCATTTGAATTTACTTAGATAAAAGTTTTGATTGAGAAAGCTTAATTTTTTAAGCAACATATCATTCGGACGAGGAATGTTTCAAATACAAACTATCTTAAATACGGTTGATGTTTCACCTATTGGACACTTAAGTATAAACATAAATTATTATTATATATAGCAAAGATAGGATAGTCGTTTTTATAGCAAAAGATAGTTGGATAGAGCATCACTGGTTCGTTAAAGTATACTATTTTACTTGATCTGATCTTTTTTATAACATTTAAAAAATAATCACTAAATTTATAGCTATTACTAAAAACGAGGTTTTTTTTTCGTTTGTATGTTTTCCGTTAAATATATATATATATATGTATATATATATATATATATATATATATATATATATATATATATATATATATAAGATAATATATATATATATATATTTTGATATATTTTAATACATTAACTAAGACTTCGATTTAAAAATTTATAAAAATACAATAAGAATAATGTGGTCTTAGGTATTAACTTAAGACAGGTTAATAATAAAGGGGGTTAAGTGATATTTAAAATGAGGTAATAATAATAAGAAAAATAGAAAAAAAAAGAAGGCGTCAAGAGAGTAGTAACATGAGGCGTGAAGCTCCATTTGTAAAAAAACAGCTCCTCCACCGGGACCAGCACACCTGATGAACAATTGGGACGCCGTTTAGGGTTCTCCAAGCTTCTTGATATTTGTTATATATACTCCTCTTTTTCATTTTTAAAATCCAACATTGACTTTTTTCTTTCCATAGGAATTATTGAAGTACGATGCCCGATGCCATGAAATGAAAACAGAGCTTTTCAAACTTCAAAAAGAATGCAAGAAACGTCGAAAATCATCGAAAAACAACAAACTGTATTTATAAAGGAGTGCCTCCATCCAGTCTTCAAAAGGTAAATTAATAAATCCTTTTTGTCACAGTGACAAGTTATGATTCAGAACTCCCCTTTCAAAAAACTAATAATTTGCTCAACTAAATTTACCCATGTATAATAATTATATTAGTGTGTTTATTGTATAACAAAAATGTAAATCTATATATTTAGTCAAATATATATGAAATCCGTCCGGGAAACATATATGTGTTTAAAGAAGTATAAAACTGCTATATAAATCTATATATATATATATATATATATATATATATACATAGGTATAATATATACATATATTTATATATATATATATTTGAAATATAAATCATAAATGATATCTTCATACTTATTTTATATATAGGTATAAATATATATGTGATGTATTTTCTTAAAATGAAGCATGGACAAATTTTTACAAAATACAAAAAAACAAGTGTTTCCTATTCTATGAGAGATGCTCTACATTTTTTATGATTCAACTTTTCGATAAATTCACTGGAAAATGCGCTTTCGGACAGTTAATCATCCCTAAAAATCCCGTTAAAAATATATCTAGCTACAATAGTTGGTATCCTTAGCTTAAGCATTTCATACACAAAAAAATATGAAGAATAAAAGGAGGAGCAAAGAAGATATTGTTTTCTTTGGATAACAGTAAGATGTTTGATAAGAACCGGTTGATATGTACAGTGACCAACAGCAGTAATTGCTCATCATATACGGCTGATTACAATATTTCACAACTTTAGGGGCTAATTGCGCATTTTCTGAAGCCTTTTGTCATTATTCAAAGGGTTAATATGAAAATATAAGCATTTTTTATAGTTCGGTGTTGTGATTCATTTTTTCAGTTGTTGATAAGAGGTCAAATTTGAGGAATAATATCTATATGGTCATTTCTTATGAAATAAAAATAGCTAGTAATAGAAAAAGGCGTTTTTCTCTTCTTCTCCTTTTTTCCTGATGGTAGGTTGGTGCGTGAGGAAAAAAATGGTTTTGCCGATGAGACTTCTTTCACCGCACCCTCCATCCGAGTTGGAGTAAGCGTATTGGAAATCAGCAATGGAAAATATTAGGCCTACTTTATCAATCTGAATGAGTCATATTTCGGGAGTAAATCTGACTTCGAGAGAGATTAAGGTATTGTTAATGCGCTAGGGAGTAGGATGTTAAAGAGATTACTTTTACTTTCCTAGTATTATTATTATTGTTATTTATTGATGACAGCAGCAGACCTCTCTTCAATTCTCAAGATCCTTATCTTGGTAATGCGGCTTAAAAGTGACAATACATTATGTCACGACATACTCAGATAAAAAAAGAAAGAGCTTATAAAAATATATAACAAAATTAACCTTCCGTTATTGCATAATCTTTATATATGATTTACTTCATTTGTAGAATATTTCAAATTAACTACGTTAATTTGCTTGCATAAAAATATTTTGAGGCTAAGTTATTTATACGTTCTATAAAAATTATTTATGAACGTTAAATACAAAAGTTAGAAATATTTAAAGAGAATATAAGTCAATAAAGTATTAATCTAATATTAATTGAAGTTCAACAAAACCACATTGTAATTATTCAATATATTTTTGGTATAGTCCATACATTTCAGAACAGTTTTTAAATTCGATATCTGGCATAAAAATAAAGAAGATCAATTTAGTAGGACGAAGCAAACAAAGACCTAATTTTGTTACGTAGTGTAGTTCGTCCTACTAAATTATCTTTTCTTTACTTTCATGCCAGATCGAAATTATAAAAACTGTTCTGAAATGTATGGACATATACCAAAATATATTACATATTGATTAGTCAATAGACGCGAAACAAAAAAATATAGCCGCTTGAATAGAACACTAAAATATGGTCAACTTTTTGAAATATAAAGCCGATTATTTCGAATTGTACGAAAGATATATAATTATAAAAACTGATTTGAAATGCAGAGATATAGTAAAAAATAAATAATACTGACATTTGGTGTATTCTTACTTGCACGAAGATACTGGGCCTGAAACATTAGAAATGATGAAATCCTGATTTCAAAAAAGCCATAAAGTCCAAACCTTTTTTCAGACGATATTTTGAGTGGCATTTTTGGAATCTACGTAAAAAATGGGACTAATTTAGAAATTTCAGCCAGGGGCAAAATCCTGTTACATAGTGTAATGAGCGTCATAAATACACATTATGAGTAGCTTAAAATAGTTCCTTGAATTATTTATTTTTTTGGTTTTACCCCAACACTCTCTAAAACAAAGATACCACATAATTCAAATAATAAAAAGACACATAGACTCAAGAAAAAACTGTTCCATAATATGACAATATGGTTAAATCGGTTGTGTTTTCTAAGGGAATGGGCACATATCGTGTATTCGATTCCGTCTCGGATCCAAGACTCGGCTTCAATTCGTACTACACTTGGATCCTACCTTCAAAAAAGCAAACAAAAAAGACAAAAATAATATATTTATTAATCTTATGGAGGGTGAAGTGTTATTTAAGCAAAATACTTTGAAGGAAATCAAGTAGATCGCATAGATCCACGAATAAGGCTCTACTCTAGGGATTCTTCATTTCTAGAGACAGATATTGAACCCTCGCAGCTTTTGGGTTTAGAATCTTGCCTTGTCAGCGGATCCTTCCTCAAAAGATTCGATCCAATGAGTTTGTTTTATATTAATCACTCAGCCAAAATACATAAAACTGTACTTATGTCAGATGAAACACATGATTTAGTAACATATCTTAAGTTTTTATCTTAATTTGATTTTTTTACAAGAAAAATAAATGGATCAGTATATATATTTTTAAATTAAATATTAGTATGAAGCCGATGAAATAGGAAAGACGTTTAAAAATCGAACGTTTATGCCCCATAATGATTGCCAAAGGAAATATTTGTATAAAAATGAATTTTACGGAGTTGTCCCCTCGTCCTTCAATGTTCTGTTCAAAAGTTATATCATGAAGTTATTTTTAAAAGAAACAAATATTTTTATCATAAGATAGTATATTCCAAATAATTATTTTTATATTAAAGAGACCTCCACGATTTATTACAATATGGAATGACATTAAAGCTATTCTGGTGGAACATTTTTTCATGTATTAGTTCTTATAAATATTATTTACTAGCGGATGTTACCCAACGCTGCCCGGGATTTTCCAACTTGACAATAGTCTTTGGAATAGAAAAAAGTTCATACGAATAATTTTAAGCATGTCATTACATGTGATTTTTCATATTAAAATCAGTTCCTTAAAAAGTTGTCCTTGGGTCTTCATTGCCATTTTTCCGTTTTGTATTCCTTAAGGCTGGGTATTTAAACATCGTAGAAAGAAGAAATCACACGAATATTTCAGTGATGCCATGACAAAACAATATTTGTTTCTTTTAAAAATAACTTCATGACATGCTCCATTATGAACAGATGAAGTGGTACTAGACCACATAAGACCTCCATAGTAGCCGTTGGGGTGGACTGCATGGCACCTGCAATGGACATAAGACCAAGCCTTTAAGTTTACGGAAATCGTTAATCATTGACTGATTCTTCTGGAGTCTAGATGCAAAAACAACGGATCCATAACTTACAACCGACCTCACATAAACCTCATATATCCATTTGGATTTCAACGGACTTAGACCCCAATCAGTCCCAACGAAGGTTTTAAGAGCAAAAAGTGTCCTTTTTGCTTTAGAGATGACATGTTTTATGTGGTTGTTCCAGTTGAGTTTTCATCAATTATTAAGCCGAGATATTTGAAGGTTCTTACTTTTTCTATTTCGGACTTTCCAAGAACGAGGTGGACATTTGGTCCCTTTTTTCTCTTGGTAAAGATCATCAGCTTGGTTTTAGCTGTACTGAAGGTGATACTTCTCTTTTTAGACCATTTCAAAAGCCCATTAAGAGCATCTTGCATAAGACTGGCTAAGGTAGATCGATCGCTACCTCTAACACAAAGGGCCAGGTCATCAGCATATGCGACTTTGAAAATTGGTTTCTTGATAAGATCCACAGCTTCCTGAAAAGCAAGGTTCCACACCAAAGGGGAGAGGATACCTCCTTGTGAACATCCTCTGGTTATCATTGGGTCTTCATTGGCATTTTTTCCGTTTTGTATTCCTTCAGACTGGATATTTAAATATGATAAAAGAAGTTATTTTTAAGGCATTTCAGAGGAAGATAGAGTGCCATATATATATATATGGTAGCGCTGAATATTTGTTGATCTCCGTTGATGAGGGAAAACAGCAAACACTTAAGAGAGAGTAAGACTTCATATATTTATCAGAAAAGTTGAGATTGGTTGACATCACTCTCCATCTCTAGGCATTATTAAAATGTGATTAGCGTGATGTTGTGTTATAAAAAGAAATGTTATTTTCAACAAACCTTAAATTTGGGGGGAAAGACAGTGATAGAAAAAACTTATTTTTAAGCAATCCTATGGAAAACGAATTTTCCAGTAAAACTCCATTAAAACAAAAACACGTCTTACTATCTCAGAATCATTCGCAGAATATTAGGGAAAAATCTAACTTGGCAATTTAAAAAATGCCAAAAAACGTTTTGGCGAAGAAAATAAACATGTCGATGACGAATTTTTTTGCGAGTTGACAACCCCACTAAAACATTCCCTGAGCTCTCAAAACTATTCACTCAATTTTTTTTCAAGATCTAATGAACCGTTCGGGAGATACAGGGAAAACGAACGGAATTCTTTTTTTATTAGTATAGATTAAGAAATTCAGCTATTCATTGTCTGCTCCATTGATAGATAATATTTTTGCTCTAAATTATAAAGATTGCAGTTTGTACAGTAAAGAAGACACCTTGTTAAATGCGGGCCAAGAACAAATCTTTAATGGAACATTATAGTTCAGTTTCTTATATCCATCCTGACATGGAGATATCTGCTTAGGATACTGGCCAAGACAAATATTTCATTCCTATATATGTTTAAAAGGTTGAGTGACTTATTTTGCAATCTGTGGGAACTTAAGTGTGATCTTAACTAGTCGTGGATTTTCTCTAGTTTCGCTTTTCACTCATTGGGCGAATGTGACTTCATTGGCCTTAGAGGAATGACAGCTCAAAATAATGTTAAGAATTTTTTATAAAGATATAATAGATTTCATCAATGCTTAAAATGGAAACATTGGCTATATGTCTAGCTTCTGATAAGAAAAAAATGATACGAATAAATAGTAGTTTTTTTTTAAAGTAATAAAATAAATTGAATTTTGATTAAACCTCAGTTCTTACTCTTAAATTGTAGTCCTAAATAAACAGAAAGTAAGATGAAAAATGAGTTGGGGCTTACGAATATTATATTGTTTCAATTAACTTTATGCTTCCCTACGAAGAATGAATTAGACTCAAAAACCAAATCATACAAAGACTTAACAGCCCTCAAAAATCAAACTATTCAGACAATTACCCTAGGATTAGGATTAGCGATTGTGTATGTTCCTTCAATAAATATTATCTCAAAATTTGACTTATGAATATAATTTAAGTAATGCAAATAATCTGACATATTTCAAAATGTGCATTCAAATGCAAAGAAAATAAGTAAAAGTAAGAATATTCTTTTGAAACCTTATAAGTCTTTAAACAAAATTATAAAATATTGATCACACCAAATTTCATGGAAATAAGTGTTTATTTATATAACCTAATTAAAACAACTCGCATATTTGGGCACCTACGGCGCCCATATGTTCATATTACATAAGCTTCTTAAAATTTGTATCATGGATTTTGGGGAGATAAAATAAGTTTTCTTAATGTCAATGAGTTACAATAACTTTCTGTTTTGTACAAACATTCCTCATAAAAAGTTTGACTTTGTACAAAGAATATTTTAAGTCACATGAGATGCTTTTTTCCTTTTCTTTTTTCCTCTCTTTACCTTGAAAAGTAGATTGTAAAATCAGACAAGGTCTGATTTTTTCATTTCTGGTCCCATCACTTTGCAAATAGTTTTATTAGGTCCGTCTTGACCTAAGATTCCTTAAGTACCTTAAAAGTTCAAATCTGACCATAAGTGTGGGAGGAGATAGCGTGCAGACATACAGTCGGACGGACGGACAGAGATTGGTGAATTATTATATATATCCAAAAAGACTTTTATTCCTTATAATTGTAAATGCTTTTAAAACTGTTATTTTTTATTCCAAAAAATGATACAAATAATAAATTTAAAAGCTAAAATTAAAAATTTTTTTTCATATTCAATATGATCCAATAATATACAAGAGCTGCCATCTTTATTTCTCATTAATTGGTTATTTGGAAAGAGCCTCAGAAATAAAAGCTAAATAAGCTATTTCAGATTTGCACGTGCGTAATCGGGTCAAAAAACTTCAAGCTCGACATAAGAAATGGAACTCCCCTTCTATACACAATGATTTGTAAATCCTCTGATATTTATTATATCCAATGCATTTTTCCCAGAAAAAATACTTCTCAGAGGAAGGCTGAGCAATGGAAGAAAATTAAATAATAGAATTAAGAAAAAAGTCCAGATACAGGCATAGGATATTTTATAAAAATGAAGAACCTTTTTCATAATACCATAGAAATAACATACACATTGTAAAATTAAATCAGCCAAGGTTTTATTATTATTCAGATCATAATCAAAAATGGAACATAACAATCGTAAAATATATATAATAAAATCATTCAAAATACTTTTGAAATACTAAAAGTTCATATATAATAGTAATAATTTAAATTACTCCTCTTTAAAAAAAAACTCACCAAAACAATAATTATGTACAATATATAATGAACAATCACCTGGATTTACAAAATGGCGATAATGAACGACTCTGATTTATTGAGATACATTATAATACTACTTTATCAGAGATGTACATTGGTTTTTGAAAATATTTTCCCATTTATAAGTACAAAATAAGTGCAGTATCGTTTGAAAAAGTTGCGGAGCAACACTTTTTCTTGCATTACTTAATATATTCTTCCAGATGGTGTAATAATTATTTGAGTAAGATATATTGAAGGTCATCAAGTCGATGATGGTGTAGTTCCACAAGTCCAACTTCACTCTTTGGTCAATCAATGACTTATTCTTTGTTTTGTAATAACATGATGAAACTTGGATATAAGTACATACGTGTGAGGCTTAAAAATATATATAAACTTTCCTTAAGCTTTATATTTTATCTTTATATCTATATAGCTGTTCGTATGTCCAATATAAGACGCCAAAATAATACCAATTATATATGAATCATATGAATAAATTATGTCTTTTCAAAACAAATATTTATATATATATATAAATAACATTTGTGTTACTCCTTTGTTAAATTTATTCTTTTTGAAATGAAATCTAAATTATGTGACAAGGGTTTGTAATTTCAAAGGACATTATTTAGTGCGATCTTTTTTCTTGAAAATACAAAAGCAACAAATTTAAAAAAGAGTGCATAAGTAATAATAAGGAATATGACGTAATTACTGACGTAGTTCATCATTTTATTCAGTTGAATGTTTTTCTTCATATAAAATATTATGATTATAGAATTTGATCCCATTCTAGTACATAAAATGTCTAAAATAGAAAGAGTGGACGATAATAGTAATAAACTACTCACCTTTATTCGTTTTCTATCTAATTGATTTTAAATGGTAACATACAAAAATGATCCAAGAGATAGAATTCTTAACGCCTTAAGTGGGACCTTTTTATAACAACAAATAAAAGCTGGATAAATTTTCTCGATGAAAATAGGAAGAACTTATATAAAGGCAGTTGTGCTTTTTGGGCTTCAAAAAGAAAGGACGTCATTCCCACAACTCTAAGGTAATAGAATATGCTTTGTTGAACGCCAAAGCACAGATTGTCAGCTCTTTAACGAAGCGAGAGTATGCCAACAAACCTACGAGCAATTTTGATATCGGCTGCAGCCAGATATACTGCTTTTTTTCCTGAAAATTCCGTCTCATCCCAACGATTCATGCAATTTTGCTTCAGAGGTCAGATACTTCCCATCGAGTTCCCTATCTCATTTAAAGATTTTACGTCAGACTCTGAAATATTCAAAGTGATTTATTATTTTAAATATTGGAGAAGCGTTTTTTAAAGTATAACTTGTGCCATTTTATGTTTGATTAATTTTTATTCTTTGTTATAATTGTTGACCTTCTTCTCCAAAGTATTAACTATAGATTACTCTGTCTATTGAGTTTTTACAACACAATTACTTTGGAATTTTAAGAACTGAAATAAATTGAAAAAAAAGAACGTCAAGAGATGCAATATTTATTTTCTTGTTACAAACACAAAACTCATAAATGAATACTGAAATTGATGGTTCATGTTGGCAGGAAGGCTGCAATAAACTTAAGAATATTATCATAGGTTCATAGAAATGGACGAAGGCTAATCCAATATGTTAAAATAATTATTTTTAGCTAGATAATTCATCTAATTAAATATATTATCATGAAATTGTGTATTTATCTCCCCCTTTATTAAAAAATATTGTGTGATAAAATCCAGTCTTTCACTTTAAAATCATATCGAAAAACCACAACAATTTTCTATGCTATATATATATATGACTGAATGACTTTTCTCTGAGCCATGTTGTCTACAAAACCTAACATATTATTAACAATATTGCCTTTGTCAAAAGAAAATATTCACTTAAAAGCAACAAGAATATTCGATTGAATTTCAAAAATAAAATTTAAGAAATGTTCATTCATGTACTTTGCAGCTACCTTAAATAATATACTCTGTTTCCTGCATATATATTTTTAGTGTATTTTATTTTTACTCTATATAAGATTTGTAGATTACCAATAAAATGTTTTTATAAATTTGAAAATGTCCGGTTTTGGAAAAATTAACGAGAAAAGTATCAAAACTTTCCAACATCAAACATTTGTAATATTCGGTCACTCATCGGAAGTATTTATAAAAATATTCCTGCACATTTTACTTCGTTTCATGATACGTTGTAGCTATTCAATTGTTCATGAGCTCAAGATTTTCTTGGAACTTTTTACACTTACAGAGGGATAAATAGTATCCATACATGAAAATAAATCAATTTTGGTTACAAACCAACCAAAGTCAATATTTGCGTTCACATAATAATATTTTTCTACCTAATCAATCATTCCGTGTCAACGTTAACTTTTTTTACAAAAAAACATTCAAAAATATTGTTTTGTGGCAATGCTAGGGTGGCTGAGAGTAGTTCCATGATCAAACCTTCTTGAGCTTAAAGTCCTTATATTCCCTAGCACACCCCAATAAATAATATTGAGTGGTTTGAATGATAAGGTGAATATCAACAACGTAAATACATTTATTGAGTCATATACATTATAATATGTAGAAAACGTGGGGGGGGGGGGGGGGGTATTCAATTGTACAACAAAGGAAAGCTTATCAGAAGGATTAGAGTCTCTATACAAAGAAGATATCAAGGTAGGGTAAAAATTTATATCACAAGGAGAGCTGAAGGAAGCCCACAGAAGAATGAATAATTATTCAGATATATTTATACATTATTTATACATTAAAACAAACTTTGAGAGAGGAAAATAATTAAAGTTAAATGTTTATAGTTGAAGTTTTTGCACAATTTATTTATATAATAAACAAAGAAGAAATATATATATATATATATATCAGGAAACGACAAGGACACCTTTTTTCGCCGGGACCCGGGCCGGGCCAAAACCGGGCGGGGACATAATATATATTTTCGTTCTTTCGACATTCGGAAGTGAAGAATCTCCAAAAAAGTGTGACGTTTTTTTAGAAAAGAATCTCCAAAAAGTGATGACTTTTTTTAGAAAAGAATATCTAAAAAGCAACGATGTTTCTCAGAAAAGAATCTCAAAAAAAGTGATGACGTTTTCTCTGGAAAAGAATCTCCAAAAAAAGTGATAAGGTTTTTTTAAAGAATCTCCAAATAAAGTGAGGACGTTTTTTTTAAAGAATCTCCAAAAAGTTTCTGAAGTGATGACTTTTAAAATTTTTTAATGACAAACGAAATATTGTTGTCCCGACCCGGTTTATAAAAACCGGGACACCAGACTGGGCTGGGATGCTCAAAAACAGCCGGTATATATATATTATATATACTTTTTTTATCATATATATAAAATATAATCTATATATTTATCATATCCAATATTTTAACGTTTGAGGTCTTGAAGCTACAAAGTAGTAATCTGGTTATTTTAGATTATACTTAATCATTCTGAGGCTATACTTTGATCGATCATATACATGTATATAAAAAGAGAAATGATTTTTATATCGAGGGTATATTCTAATTTGGGGGAAATCATTTCAACTAATTGCTTTAAAGATCCTTCGTAGTCTCTTAATAGTGATAAACATGAAGCCCTCATAAAGTATCAAATTATATACATAAAACTAAGGCTATATAACGTTTTTTCGTAATAATTAATTGCATGGTGGAAGAGTACACAGGATTTGGTTTTGGAAAAATTTAAAGGAAAAGGATCAAAGCTTTCCTTTGGGCCTCAAAATTCCTTCCGGCTTTGGTGATTCGTGGACAATAGCCGCCGATGAAATCTGATACTTCCTTTCCCGGTACCTGTTTTATTTTGACTTCATAAAGAAGCTTTTAAAGAAATTTAGAAAATGCAAATAGACTTTTTATATTTTTCCGTTTTTTTTTCGTTTACTTTTGTCATTTCGGTTTTATATGCTTTTATATTATGATATATATATATATATATATATGATTGTTCAGCTAGGGTGCTAAAAATTTAAAATATAACATTTAATAATGTATTTTTTTACGCATTAGCATCTTATTATATACCTTAAACTTTGTTTATTGTATATATTCCATGAAAAGTGAAATAAGTGGGGAAAAAAAGATTTCCAACATTTAAAAATTAATTATTGGAAAGAGTCACTCTATCGGAAGTATCGATAAAGTATTCAAGTTTCTTTTACTTAGTTTAATACAACATAAGATTCATGATTCTTTGTAGTATTGTTCCTTTGATCTCCACAAAAACATATATTATCAAGGTAATGGAAAGAAATAAAATTGAATTGAGATATATCCGATTGATACGCTATAAAACCAACCATAAAAATCATCTATAGCCTGGAGCCACAGATTTTCTTATAAGCAATTTCAATCATTATTTATTTATTTGTTTGTGGAAAAGTGCATTAAGAACATACGATGTACGGAAAGATGCACAAATGTAAAGGATATTCATTGTTGTCTAAAGTAACTAATCAGATATCATTAGATTTAAGTTACTATGCATTTTTTTTGGGGGGGTTAAAATATATATTTATTATTCTAAAAAAATATAGTGAAATACACAATAACATAGTAAACAAATATATAAATCTAAAAATCTAAAGAGAGTTACGTTAAAACAGAAACATAAATGAACATTGTAATTCAAAATTACTGTCTAAAGAAAAGAAAAAAAACCTAAATATATAATATGCACCTAAAAAACAAAACAAACTTAATCTCTATTAAATCTGTAACGGCGGTGTCTACGTATGGTAGATTTGATGATATTGAGGTATTGGAGGGAATTGGAGGGAATGAACCTTATTAGGTCACCAGCACATGTCCACGAAGATGCAGAGACGCTTGGAATTTTAATTGCCATAGCGCAATACCGAGCAGCTGTCCCAATCATTATAGCATTTTAAAGTATTTTATGTTTGACACTGCATTTTATTTAATCATAACATAATAACATGTTTTATTATTTTTTTAAATGTACGGGACCAAAAATGAAATAAAATATGTAGCCATACCTATATATAAAATACACGCACATGCAATTAAAATAATACTATAGTAATAAAAGAATCAGTTTAATTTTATGCAAACAAATGCTCCACCATTTATTATTTCATTTTCTTTGTAGTATCGTCATTCATGGATCTAATTATCCCATATATATATATATATATATATAATTCTCACTATTATTTTTCTTTCTTCTCTCTTAATTAAATTGCAATTCAGCTCATAAAAAATAATAAATGTGATGCTAAGAACCTGCATCACTGAGGAAAAACCCGTCCATATGTGTAATGTAAATGCCCACCTGCTGCCCCCATTTGTAACAAGTATGCTATGCAAAGTTTTTAATTTACCTCTGTAGTACTTTGTGTATGTGTGTATAATTTAGACGTATTGAGGATGTCGCCAGATGAAACTAATTGTTTTGTATTTTTCTCTTAGTGCCTCTTTTGCGAGAAAGTCTTTTTGAATGAAACCTTCTTAAATTCTCACCTTTGAGACGTCATCACTCACTAGGAAGGGAGGAAGGACTATTCACATCTCCAGCTCACATACCAGATTCCTCCTCTGCGAACCAAGAATATTCACGTAAGAATTAAGGTACAGGGAATGACAAATTAACCAGTGACGTCATAGGAAGCAATGAGATCCATCTTATAATTTCATTTACTACCATAAACTTAGAAAGTTTGGGGGGGAGACTTAACAAAAAACTAGAAGAGGCCATCTGATGTGAAGAATCATATATGCTTAAAGTCATTGATATAGCGAAGGTGAGGAAGGAATCATTGCTGCTATCCCTTCAATAGTCAAAGTTTAGATATCAAGTCTTAAGAAATTTAAAAAGGGAGAAATGATAGTTAAAGTATACCAAATCGTTTTAAAAGTAGAAAAAATGAACCATAACCTTGATTGTCACCTCCGGGATTCATTATAGTATTCCTCTATTATTTCTGTTGCCAAAACTAAATTGTTAAAAACATTGGCATTTTAGATATTTGTACTTTATACAAGAATTATCAAGTCTTGGGACTTGTTTCTTCTCGCTTGTGTTTCTAGTTATTTTATAAGACGATGGGGAAAGCATTATCCTTTTTTGTTAAATCTAAATCTGATGACATCACGGGAATTTTGTATTAAATCCTTTTCTATTGCCATAATTATTTAGTTTATAACATTTATTTAGTGAGGAAGGCATTTATATTCGTAAATGGTTCGATGGAGAATGGTTCTTTGAATTATTTAAAACATTATTGCATTAAAAAATACTTCAATATGATACATTAATACATAAACATTTTTATAAGATTATTTATGAATTAATATATATAATATATAATATATATATATATATATATATATATATATATATTATTAAAATTAACAGAAAGAATAACTTTTCGCTGGTAAACATTTATTCTACCTTCAAATCGTAAATTATAAAACTTGTTTGTATAGAGCCATCCATAAAAGATTTCGTAAATAAAACTTTTTTGAAAATTTTAACAAATAATATCGATGGAAGACGTCGAAAAAAGAAGTTTGCCTTTCCAAATTATTATTTGACAGACTCTAAAAATGGATATACGGCCAAGTCTTCCCTTTATTCAATCACTTCTCAGCATTAGCCATATAAATGCTGAGCTTGAAGTAAAACCGACCTCAATTAAGTGTGTGAATGAAATGATAAATCTATAATAACCCTTTTATATTTTTTTGGTAATATATTACTTATACACTCAGTCCTCCTCCTATGAGAGATCGTGGTCTCTTGAGAGCATTTAAATAGCTCCCATGAAAAACTGACTAAACCATATGTCTTTTTCTACTTTTTCACGCTCAGCAAACCACGGAAGAGACATGCTTTATGGCACAAAGACAAATGGCACAATCAAGGCGTTTTAGAGACCCATTCTCTTTTTTAAGTTAAAGTTTTCCATCGTGGGATTTAGAGACTAATATTATTTTTTATTTTACCAATTCGATTCAGAGGCGCCTGTAGATTCCCACGAAAATTCCTAAAATGTCCAATCTTTGCATGACCGAACAACCTGCAATTTGTTGGTTATTCTAAGAGTTTATCTAGCCCAATACAAGAGTTGATGTTACCATTACAATAAAGGAGAGGATTAGAATAGCCTTTCGGAAGATTTATTTGTATTCAGCTAAAAATATATATATGCTGTATGTTGTCAAAATATTTGCCTAAATCTATGGCTATGATAGATTCAATAGCCCAAATATCCTAAAGTATCACCGATTTTCTACAATATTGGAAAATATGCATTCTTTCCCTAATTAGCATTTAGCATTCTCAATTTGAGAAGCAAGTACTACTGATATAATTCGATACTCTTGTTAAGCACCGTAAGTGGCAACCAAATATCACATCTGTTGCTGAACCTTTCTAGGGTGAACCAGCCTTTGGTTAAAGATTTTGGAAGTTTGCCACGGATTTCCATTGACTTCCTAATTCAACAAGATATGGAACATTTTCTTCGATACATTTGGTGAATTTTTTCGGCAAGGACATCAGGTCCTGAAGCTTTATTGTCATTGCATTTCTTTTATATGTACTGCGTGATAATATTTTTGTTAAAAAAGTAGAATGACTTTGGACGAAGGAAATCAGCTCTATCGTCAACGACAAGCTTTAGGAATTGATATGATATATCTTTGAATTTGTTGAAGATCTACCTCAAAAACTATATATATATGTATGTACATGATGATAGCTGTATCCACTGTTCAACAGACCTTGCTATTTACAGAGGTGAATTAATGAGAAGAATATATAAATGCTAAATGAGTGGATAATCCATTTACGTAATAAATTAATATTTCAAATGTAAATATTTGAACTTTACTTTATATTTGAGAAAAGTTGATAAACATTTTTTTTATTTAAAAGTAATATATTCTTGATGAGGGCCAGTTTGCTTTTTGAATGATACTTCATCTCGTCTTTTCTGAACTATTTTTTATTATTAATAAATATTTTTACATATTTAATCATTTATAAGTTTGTTTGTTTATTATTGAAAGTTTTCAACACAGAAAATAAGCGTTTTACTACCAGATAAACTTTCATCTCATATGTTTTTATTTCAATATAAGTCTTTTTAATAGGTAATGTGGCATTGCATGATAAAAGTCGAAGATCAGTGAATTAATTGATATGGCAAAAATAAGTTAACCCAAAACTTTTTTTCAATAACGATATAAGAAATATTGAAAATTGTTAAACATCTTCGGACTTATTATATAATGAAATAGCATAACATTATGAATCAAAAAGTACAACGCTGTTTCAATATTTTTATAATCAAACATACATTAGTTATAAATGAGAGGCGATTCAGCATTTACATATAAGTCTTTAATGCCAGATATGTTTGAGAAGGTTTTATTATACCCCTAAAGGTATATTGTATACCCAGTTGTGAGATCAATAGCTTGGATTTTTTACATACGAACAAATGAGAATATAAAAGTTTCTTAGCTCAAATACATTTTTGTGAACGCACAAGCGGCTAAATGTTGTGAATCAATCACTCTTATGTAGAAAATGGCTATTTTTGACTCGCTGGTGCTGTCGGAATTTTAGTCATGTCGAGTTGATTGATTCTACTTTTAGATAGGCTATTTTGGTCCCAAAATATGGACTTGCTGTTTTCTTTATATATGGTTTTGAAATTGTCCAATCGATTAGTTAAATTTTATGATAAAATATGTGTATTAACATATTGCATGTTTTATAAAAAATTTCATTCATATCAATTTCATTGAAATTAAATCGAAAACAATCTCTGAGATCGACCTCACACGGGACAGCCTTTTTCAAACCAGGTCATTTATTTTGTAATAAATAAAAAATGATATATTTACATAAAACTCAAAGCAAATGTGTTATAAAACAAAATAAACATTATACATTCAAATTTTCGCTGGGGAGGAACAAACAGTAACATATTAATAAGTATAAAATAAAATAGATTATCTTTTAAAATCATTTTACACTCAATTACACAACTATTAATATTTTAAAACTCTGAATACAAATGTTAGAAATAAAACATATGGAAAAGACTATAATATATTACTGTAACTTCTTGAAATATTTTTATCAGTTTTTTATGTTGGAGGGAGAGACTTGCGAAATATTTAATGATTCTTCCGGCAGACGTCATCGTTGCTCCTTCTTCCAGCGAGGGAAGATGAAGAAACGCGAACACCCTTTTGAATTTTATTTGTATTTTATTGATTGAAAATAGTGCTTTTAGTTCAACCCCTATGATAAAATTGTAAATTAAATATTTAATTTCTATGATTTTTCATGCATTATCTTAGGTTTTGATGTATTCTGTGGTACATATTATAAAAATGAACTGTTGGATAAAAAACACCTTTTTATATCCTAACTGGAAGACATATTTTGAATAATAATTCAAAACACTGTAAATGTATTTGTGGATTGTTCAAATGCCTCTTTCAAAAATATTATATTTTTGCAGCATTAGAGGATTTTATCATTGTTATGAGGATATGAGAAAGGTTTGAGGCTTTTTGAACTCCAAAAAAGTAAATGGGAAATGTGATTATGTGAAGACAACGTTTATTGAGGAATTATGATTTTGATTGTTTAAACCCATATATGTGTACTTTTCTCCCATATTCCGTCGCATCCCAACGATTACTGAACCCTTGCACAGAAGGTTGCTGTTTAAATATTTAAACAAATATATAAAAAACTTTAATAATGTTTTAAAAAGTATATTTCAATAAATATTTGAACATTATAAAATTGCAACAGAAAAAACCTTAAAGGTATCTCTTATCTATCATTAAATTATATTTCTTTCATTGTATGTCTACTTTGTTTTTAGTGTATATATTAAGGGGGTTTATTGTAGAAGGAAATAAAACATATAACCAAAAAAAATCTATCAAACACAAATATAATTTTTACAGAGCAGTAAAAGTTGAAACATTTGAAACAAATTAAGAACCAAAAGGTTTTCACTTGTACGTAATTATTATCTATGCTTTAAAAAAAAGCCTATTATGTTTTTGACTTATAAAACACACATTTGAGTCGGCCGTGATTGTCCAAAATTAATTGTACGTGGATTAGATTCTTAGTGGAAATGATTTTTACCTTGCAGGGGCTCTATGTAGAATTTCCCTGATTTTTGACGGTCGTAATGGTGTCTATTTATCTATTATTAATTAAATTCTACTGAACTTTTTGGAATTTCAGTAATATTTACAAAAGTATTTTTCTCAGCTAGAGGAATTCCTTTTAATCATTTTGTTAATGAATAAGAAGTGAGCAACTTTTATATAAAAAAGAAAACCAGCTTCATTGTTATGTACACGACAAGTAAGGCTTTTTGTATGTACTTATATGTATGGTAAGTATGCAAGTAGTTTTCTTAGATGTCTAGAATGAATAAAGAAACTTGAGACTCTTGGGTAATCTGAAGGAGTCCTCAGAAGGTTATTATTACTAGTGTTGTGTCGGTCCACATTTATTCGGTCCGGTCCAGTCTTAGGACCGTCAGTCCTAGGGATCTTTCCTTAGGACCGTCGGTCCTTGAGATTGTATTTTTTCAGTCCTTTATTTTTCATAATTTGTTGAAAGAGTATTTATTTAATACGCTTTAACTGATAATATTATATGTATATAGTCTATTATTCTGTGCGGTAACTCAATAGCAACAAAAAGGGATCATAATATATATATATTAGACAATTTTGACTCATTTTTATCATACTATAGTCTTTCAGTGTATTCATCGTTGGTCATTACTCATTAAATGTTTCTGTAAAATAATTAATTCACAACCCTTTCCTTTTAATCCAATGTAGGCTAATTTTTATGTATGCCATAAACATCGAATAGTTATTGTTGTAATAATAAACGATATAGAATACTTATTGATAACGTAAGTAAAAATGTAATATTTGTCATCAGCTCATTGAAGATGTTACTTCCCTCATATAAAGGATCTTTTCTTTTCATAGCATTAAGAGATGTTGACAGCATGACGTAGGCTACGACGTGAAAAAACACATTTTTTATTTTCTAAGGACGACAAAAAGGACAGGACTGGACCGAATGGGACCGGACCGGACTGCAGTCCTCGGTCCTTGATAAGGTCCGACACAACACTAGTTAATACTCCATTATGTAACGTTTTTTATATATGTAATAATATTATTCCCCTCTCTCAACCGTTTTAATCATTTTAAAACTTTTTGTACTAAATCTTATGACAAAAATTCATACCTTCCTACATTCGCAAATACTAAAAATACTTTAGCAGAAAATTAATTCCTATTCCAAACAGTTGGATCTTATGAAAAAAAAAATTGTGGTCAAAATTTATATCATTCCAAAAATGCCTTGTCTACAGACATAAATATTGTTTTACAATAAATATTATATTTAATTATCTTTTTATATGTTCATTTTTAACAATACAAAGCCATTGAAGTTGATTTTGTTTACTAGTTTGGTTAACTAATATTATTGGGGAAACCCATTCAACTGTCATTAAATTTTGAGCAAACGATTTTGGCTTACAAAAAAAATGTTTTTAGGAAAATTAAGAAGTTTACAAAAGGATTCGTATATATTAATAAAAGTAGGGTACTTAATATTTTTATGGCCTAAAAATGTAAAGGCAAATATTATCATAAAAAATGTTCATTATTTATTATCATCCAGTTTCATCGAAAATAATATAAAATCTTTTGCAAATGCTCTTTTTCACTGCTATTGAGATAACTCCAAAATATGATTTTAAACACTTTATGGCGACATTTTTTTCTTGATGTGCAGAAAAAAAGGTAATGGACGACCAGATAGGGATCTAAATCGAATAACCCATCGATTCGTTCTTCGAATGTCTCCAAAAACTTCAGGTAAATAAATCGTGGTGTACCACTCAGAATTGGCCGTCGTACGATGCTCAAGCGAAACAGTCGCCATAATTTTAGTTAGGCCGAAGAGACAGGCAACCATTTATTAAAAAGTTATTCCTCCACGAACAACTTTTGTTACATCTGGCTCATCTTCGAAGGCCCACACAGTCGATTGTAGTCTTCTTTCAAACTCATACGCATAGATCCGTAATTCGTCACTTGACTATCTTATAAACGTATTTTGAAGCTATGCGAGCGTATTTTTTTTCAAAGAGATCTATACACCAATCAACACGAATCTTCCTCTGAGTGAATGTCATTTTTACACTCACTGAATAGTTGTATTTAAGTTGAGGCGGGTTGAAAGTATACTATTCTATAAAAATACCATGCTCATAAAAAAATATATATTTATACATTTACGTACAAAACATAGGGTCTTTGAAAAATGAACTTTAATTCATTGAATTTCTTATTTACTTTGTTTTTTACATAAAACTATCTAACAATTTGAATGAAGGAGTTGACTTACAAAGTTTCATCTTCATAAGCATTATTTTCTTTTATGTCTTTTAGACATGGTATATATATATACATATATAAATATATATATATATATACATATATATAAATATATAAATGTTTTAAGTGAAAATATAAAGTGTATACGAGTAAAACAATGAAAAGTGAGAGATGTAACTCCTCAGCATTTATCTATTTACATAACATATAATAAAAGTACTAGTACTTAATGTAGGAAGTATATTATTGTGTATCCGTCTTTTTCTTCACATTTGGAGTGTTGAAGACACACTTATAAGGGGGGGAAGTATTTCTTTTATCCTCAACAGTTCTTTTTACTTTGAAGAATACTTCAATGGGCTACAAAAAGAAAGTGTGGAAAGACTACTATTATTATTTTTATAACTATGGACAAAACAAATGAATATATAATTTTAAATACATTTGATTTATTTATTTTGAACCATCCCTGACCTTGATACATAGAATTACAAAGATATGATTAAAATAACTTATATTTTAAATACTAATTTAACATTTCAGAATATTAGCAAGATATTTTTAATTATTAAAACAGCTCTTAAAATAATTTTTTTTTTTGGTAAGAACGTCTTAATTTGCCATTTTCATTTAAATCCCTGTGTGTGAACTCAATATCCAGGAGATTGTATTAAAAATTTCGTGTTTCAAAAACAGGAACCCTAAAAGATTGTTTCTATATCTGTAGACAACAAACAGCATCGGATTTTTTGATATTTTTGCTGTGACATTATTTTATTTTATACATCCCACCTTTGGGGTAAATGCTTCATGGGCTGTTCGATTCATTTCAGTTTCTATAACACTAAGGTGTTTGCACACAACATATATGTTTGTACTTTTGATTAACAAATAAAAAATATCTAATGATAAGTTTTGTCACATGAAAATATTTTTTAAGCAAACTTCACATTCTGTAAAAATACAATAAGCTTCCAACAACAATCTTCGTTTTCAAATGCCACTTACTTCATAGGTTTATTCTGAATACTATTAAAAGGATTTGTTATCCCAAACAATTATATTGCTTCCTCCTTGATAAGCCCCATTAAAACAATATGTGGAGCTTGATAGCCGTGCGTATTAAGGCGTATTCACTCTCAATGTTGGGGGAGCAGGTTGGAATCCCGAGAGGGGATGGTCATTTTTGGTCTACCTCATTGATAAGATCTTAGGTTCGATTGACTAATTATAATGCTTATGTATATCCTATCGGATGCAATTCTATCAAACCATATAGGCAAAAAAACAAACATAATATCAACATGTTGAAGTCTTCATAAGATCGTTATAGTTTTATAATTTATAAAGTGCATATCACAGTACGTACCTCATATCTCACAAATGCAATTGACATTTTATGCTCAAATAAAGAACGAATAATGTAATTAAATTAATATACTACTTTTCAGCCCTGATTTATAAAATAAAAATAATACTGCAATGAAAGGTGTGAAACAGTCCTTATTACGAATGTTGCTTAATTAAGTTCATATTGAAAAGACAAATATTAACATTTCTATTAACTTCAAAAACGGTTCGAATTTTATTGATTAATTATCGAATCTATTTTCCTGTATGTAAAATATAATTTAACAGTACGGGTTACATTTTAAGTTAGATGTGATGTTTTTTGCCAAATTAGGTATAAAAGACTTTTTTCAATAATTAGTTCATATATTGATATTTTGGTTAACATTTGTGAATTAACTTAGCAGTTTTCATAGGGTCTTTGAAGCTTTTAAGCGTTTGAAGGCCCTTTGATGAAATTGCCAAGGATTCGATAAATGTTATTCTTCAATGGAAACAGAAGATGCTAATAAATATTTTACCAATTATGTAATAAAGCATCCATGGAAAAAAAATATTATACAATAAATTTATTTCCATTCATAAAATTACTTAAGAGATACACTATTGATTTCAATCGGTTCCAGCTTTACAAATGATTTATCTTTATTTCGTTGCTTTACGACTTTTAGAGTACAAAAGTTAGGGTGTTATCAAAAGAATAAAGGCTGAACCACAAAGCAATTTTGGCACAACATAACCATTTTTTGTAAAATGAAGTTTTCTAAAAAATGTTTGCATGGATTTTTTATGCAGGCACCTTTAGGCAAGTTGTCTTCAGTGATATTGTTTTTGATATAATGATAAAGCTTTTAATCCTTTTAGCACTCTTTATAATTGGACTAAGAAAAGAAAAAAATGTGGATTAGTTGTCAACTGTTTTTTCCCAAAGACCATACATATTCAGAAAAATGATTTTTAAGAAATACTCTATGAAGCTGGATGATAATATAGGACAATTTAGCCTGTATACACCCGAGAATAATAACTTTCTCAGGGATCAACTAATATTAATTAAACAACATTTGATGAATGGATTCAAGTTTAAGGAATTTGGTGATGGACTTTGTTTTTTATGTATACTTTTCAACTTTTATTCAACAATTAGATTCATATTAATCAAAAATATTTTAAAGATGTATTACTTCAAACTGTATAATTGCTGATGCATCTTAATTCAAAGCTTAATTTCAAATTACAGCCGAACTCATCAAATATATTAGGCTGAGACATAAAGAATGAGCTAGGTTCAGTATCTCGAAATGTAAACAAGATAGCTCAAAAATTCCAACAGGTGCGTTCTTATCACACATTTTTGTGTAGGATAGCGACTATTGGCGCCACTCAGGAAGTATAAATATTCATAACTCGCACAAATTCTAAATAGTACCCAACTCGCCGCTGCAAATGGATATACTCAACTTTCAGATCAGCTGACAAAGACAGTCAGCTACCTGTAGACGCCTGAGCGCTGGCTCAAAAACCTCAAGCAGCACAGGATTAATCCGAAAGATTGTCTTTTAATATACCCCACATCCTTATGCTGCCGTGGATACCAAGGACTTTCTAATCCAGGGAGACGTTGAACAGGTGAAACATAGCCCTTACTCACCCAACCTGAACCTCTGCGAACGGTATCTGTTTCGGAAGTTGAAGTACCTGCTCCGCAATGAGGAGTTTGGGGGTCATGAAGACACCATCTTGGCTGTGCAGCGAGTGATGAAGAGGGTCAGCGAAGACGAGCTGTCCGAACATCACCGAAAGCTCCGGTACGACGTCATTGCAGTCGGAGGGGAGTATGATTAAAAAATATTTGATGATTTTGATGAAAAATTCGAGTTTTACTGGGTCAGGCTAATTCTTTATGACTAAACCTAATATTATCCGAGTTGTTGTTTTTTTGAATAAAAATACAAAACAAATATTTTTAAAAATTACCCGTATTAAAGACTATATCATGTGTTATCCAACATAGGAGGACATAATTGTGAAAAATTAAATGTAAATAAAAGTTAAAGGGTTCTCAGCTTATAATTCACATGCCAGAAGTGAATTATAATCTCCTGGCAACATCTAAAGTGTTAAAGTAAAGTAGCGCATGCATAACAAAAAATTATTCCTTTTTCCCAAAAGGAATTGGCCAAAATGTTAGTTCTTCTTTAGTCCGTAAGACGCGCTTTGATTCTAGAGCTGTTATAAAATAATACAGTGTCCTTTTATTATTATATTTGGAGACGTTTTTTATCTGATCAATAATCAAACTTAATCCCTTAAAACCGGTTTTAAATAGGACTGTGACGTAATTTCATGGACTAGCGACATTAACGTTAAAGAAAATAACCAAAATTTTGGCCAATTTTTTTGTTTACTTTTCCTTGCATGCACTACTTACTATGACGCTTTAGCCAAATCTTGGTTATACAGGTCGACAAGAAGCCATCACGTCTATGTATTGAAAAGAATCTCAAAATTGTGTTATGAAATTTAATATAAGTGAACATGAATAAAAAGTAATATAACAAATGTAATATATTGAATAATATTTCTTTGAAATTGATATATATATAATATATATAATCACAGATGTTATGGAAATAATATACTATATAATATATATATGCATATTGAGAGATTCCAATATAAAACTTTGAAAACCTTCTGTGAAAATGTGTTGGATATAGAAATAATCATTAAAAAGAATGAATGCAAGAATATATTAAATTTATTTATTCGGTATTGATGAAATATGTCAAATAGAAATATTGTTTAAATCTCTTTATGGTCACACAATTGAATATTTGAGTTTTCCATTCGAAAAAAATAGGTCTTTTTTTAACAACATATAGTTTGAAGCGTATATATAATGTATGAGAACAGTATTAAATTTAACTGTTATAATTTTTAGTAAAGATGAA